>CAJQUN010001721.1:0-48431 GCA_907163345.1 Haberlea rhodopensis | reverse complement strand
ATGAAACAAAATGGGATCTCCTCTCATTCACTCTTTTTCAAGTGTTATGATCGATTCTCAATTCAAAAATAATTTTTTTTTCAATAAGATATTGTTGTTTTCGATCGGGGTTACATTAATTTTAATATTAGTGACCAAATCATGATCATTTGGTTATGCAGTCAACTTTTTTATAACAATTAACAATATTGAAGTTTAAATTTTTTTTTTTTCACTAAAAAGACCTAAATAAAAATAAAATGCCCCCATGCAGGATCGAACTACAGACCTCCAGTTTACAAGACTGGCGCTCTACCACTGAGCTATAGGGCCTTCTTACATAAAGTTTTTGTTATTAATATATAAAACAATAATTACAATACATATATACTTCCTGCTCGGTATGATTTTTTCAAGATTAGACTAGTTTCGTGTTATCGATGCCATGGAGAAAAAAAACGTTCGATCCTGTACTATCCCAGTTTTCTAATCTTTTTTTATATTTTGATTTCATACGGAATACAATATGATTGTATTTAAGAATGCGAATGACACGAGTTTTTTTTATGAATTTCGTTTAATAGGATTTGATTCGTGAAATTTTCGGACTCGTTTGGAGAAGAACTGCTGCAGGTACCATTTTCAAACAAATACTATTTCTGGCCTTTTCCTTTTCGAGAAATCTATTATATATTAAGCCTTTTTTTTTGTTCTTTAATTTTTTTTAGGCTGCACAGAGCGGGAGAATAAATGATAGCGTTCACAAAATCTGGATGAGGAGTTCATTTTCATATTTCATCGTTGTACTTTAACTATCTGATTGTTTACAGCTTAATTTCAGTTCCTGATATTATTTTTCATTCTGTATTTTCTATGCCTTCATGCTGATTAAATAGGCATATATGTGAAATTCCGCGTCTCTGAGAGACGACTAATGTTGAACTGAACATATGAACTTAACTGTTTGTAGTATAAAATTAATTGCAAATTTACTGTTTATTAGATGTTTGATCTCTTCTACTTAATTATCTGTAGGCAGGAGCAAGCACGTCTAAGAAAAACGGGTTTAATGGGGGTAAGAATTCTTTCAATTTGATCGTTTTTCCAGTTTCCCTCTCTAAAAGAGTGTTTATTTGCTAAGGCAAAAGTGTTAATCTTTTGAATTAGGTATCTTGATATCTTAGTAAATAACGATACAATACAGCAGGTAATTTAGCATATTTTTTTGGTCATTGTAACCGATTAATTGGTGGATTACTGGCAGGGGCGAAGCTAGCTTTGAGATTGAAAGGGGCAAAATTGTAGGATTTTTAGATATATGTGCATATATATATGTATATACTTTTTTTGAGGGAGCAGGATTAACATAACCCTGATTACAGGTGTAGTTGTTATGCCCAACAAAACAATGTCTTGATGTTTGCGGATTACTAGATGCATGCTGTGGATTTTTATGGTGGTTTGTGTTTTCGATGAGGTCAATGTTCAATCTCATTTGTTATGTTTGGAAGGAAACATTAGGTTATTTTCTTGTTATAAACTGAGGTGATTGTTGGTGTTAACATTCGACCCCCTTTTGCTAAGCATTTTTTTATCCGGGAAATTTGTTCGTTATGAAGGTTTCATTCGGGTCGTTAAAACACTTGGCCGCTACAAGGTTGAATCATTGGCATAATCTAGATCCCGTTTTATTGTGGGAAGTGGCACATTGTTATGACTAGAAACAGGTGGTTAATTTAAGGTATTGATTTGTTCCACTATTAAAGTAGGTGGTATTGAGAAATCAAATCCTTGGAATATTAAGGTCTACACTCTCAAGATAAATACTACTTCCCTTTATTAATGATCATACTTAAGATTTTCAACTAAAAACATAAGTCATTAAGTTGAAAGGGGACTTGAATTAGATGTTTTCCATAGTTTTCGGAGAATTTCTCATTTGATTAATGTATTTAATCAAAGATATTTTTTACCGGTGTTTAGGAAGGTATAGGCCTTCGAAGGTGATACGTGAACAATATCATTAAGCCAAGAGAGTGCTAGACTAGAAATTGTTGATCCAGTGATAAAGACCCATGAAAAAGGCCCACAAGTTTATAGAGTTTACACAGAAGATCGAAGTTGCACGTGTGAAGGGAGGGGTAGTTATGCGTGGGGTGAAAAGGGAATAAAGTGTGGGTGGTGGGAGAGGATAGTGAGCATACCAGAATTTTGCTGAATGTTCTTAGCAAATTTCTTATGTTTGGATCGGGAGGATCCATATAGCTGATCCCACGTAGTGGGATAAATGCTTGCTTGATTGCTAGCTTTTGCTAGGGCAAGAAGGGTCTTCCTTTTTGAGGAGTAAGTGAAAGTATTTTCTCTGCATTGTAATTTCGTTTCAATCAAGTGTATCAATACAATTACAATAGTTTTTAGCAATTGATCGATATATTAGTTATTTGTTTCGTTTCTTCTGTGTGAAGTCTATTTTTGGTTGCAACAGAAGGCTGTTGGAAACCTTTCATGGTGTCCTAATGCCCTTTTGAAGCGGAAATGTGCACATTTTTCGAGCAAATACATGCATCTGTTTCACACACATGCTCAGTTAATCGATTGATGTTTTTTAACGTATTGCCAAGTTTTGTGCTGCTACTGGTCGGTTCACTAGCCTGTTTCATCTTCCTCTTCAAAGGGATTTCTCTTCCACTTTATATACTATCATCTAAAGATATACAACAGAAATACGGTTTGACATTTTGAATTTCTTGAAGACAAACCAATGCTTGTATTATAACCTTGGCTCCAGTTTTTAAGCTGTTTATACATTCTTCTCTTTGTTCTCGTAGAACACTTTTGAGCCTTTCATTAGTTTAACTGGCTTCTGTGACCAGTTTTCACCAATGTAATATTTATGTCTCGCACAGACACTGATATCATCGTTACTAACTACTGAGTAATGGTAATTGCTTCTACATTGGTATGACATGCAGCAAACGTACACGCATTGAAGCTGAGCTGTGAACTACTCAGGATTTTTGTTACAGGTTTGACATTTCATAAAAAATCCATATTTTTTCCAGTCTAGTTTCTTAGAAAATTCCAGCACATTTATAATCATAAATTAGCTGTCCTATGCTATATTATTTGCTTTCTTTGAATTAAACCCTTCTAATAATTTTTTTCTCTGCTCTGTGGTAGAGGCTATTCAACGTGCTGCTGCCATTGCTGAAATTGAGGGTTCTCCTAAAATAGAAGCAACGCACTTAGAGAGGATACTTCCACAACTACTTTTAGACTTTTAAGTGCCATTGCTGAAATTGAGGGTTCTCCTAAAATAGAAGCAACGCATTTAGAGAGGATACTTCCACAACTACTTTTAGACTTTTAAGTTACCGTATGGGTCAATACTCTGTGAATGAATTCTCCTAAAAGTTCCATTCCTTGATGTAAAGTCTTGGATTTTATTGGAATCCCAAATCCCACAGATAGTGATATGTGATTTTTGTAGGCACGAGTTTATGTGTTTTGTAACTTTTGAAATGCTGAATTGATGAATACGACTCTGTCAGTCTCGCATCTGTGCCTGATTCTCGAAATTTATCGTCAGGGGCAGCACTGAAATTTAAAACCGGGTGAAGTGGCCTGCCAAGGTTTCATGGTTCAATTTCTGCAGTTTTTAGCTTACAGCATGGTGATTCTTGAGACAACGTTAGCTCTTTGTGACATCATAGTGTCACAGCATTAGCTCTTTGTGACATCATAGTGTGACAACATTAGCTCTCATATCCACCACGGGATAAAATTGTAGGCTCCAGTAATTGTAGTGCAAGTGATATCACTCACTTTTTCTTGAAATCGTTTATAACAGTGAAAAGATTTGATATCAGATTCTAATCTTCTGCAAGCTTTTTTCTCCTATTTTGCTTTTTAAATTTAAATCTTGTGGTATCCACAATACTTGCGTCTATTTTATCTTTGTACTGTAGGGGTCCGGCGAGAACCCGAGAGCTCGATTAGGCGATTGAGAGTTGCATCTGGTGCGCCTGAAACCGAGATGGAAGACCACACAGTATGTGTAAATTTTGAGGAAGAGTGGTGGCAGTTTAGGGCGGCAGTGCTTTCCAGGATTAATATAGAAGTCAATTTTATTCACTACCTCATACAAAGACTTGCTCCATAGCAAAAAAAAAAACAATTATTAAGCCTTTAAAAAACTTGCTTCATATAAAGTTATTAATTTATGTATGAGAACCTGGGACATTTTTTCCTATAAATGAAGAGCCACTTTGGAGGGAAAATGAAGTCAACTTTCATAAGCACAACCTTGAAAATCATATTGATAGTTTACAATTGATAGGATTTTGGGAAACAAAATTGATCGCTCCATAAAATAATAACATAAATATTTTACAATGGAATCAATAAACGGTACATGCCATTCATCGATGAATCACATTATCCGTAATTTCTTCCAAATCAATTCTTGATCTGAGATAACATGCATCTAGCATCCTTACTATTAGGCCTTTCTTTGGGATTGTCAAGTGTGCAAAAGCAAGCGACTTTCAGAACCAACAGCATCTGCTCTTCATACCCATTCCCCAAAAGATTTTCATCAATCGCCCTCTTCGGGTCTTCAGAAGTCGTCACATTTCTCATCCATTTCACCAAGCCAATCTCCTCCGTGTGCTGGAAAAACTCATCAGATGGCAATTTTCCAGTCACCAGCCCAGCTAGCACAACCCCGAAACTGTATATATCACACTTCTCAGTGAACTTGAACGTCTGGTAATACTCCGGGGCGATGTATCCAGCAGTTCCAGCCACATTGGAAGTCGTGACATGAGTGTTATAATCAGGTACTGCTTTTGCAAGGCCGAAATCTGCAATTAAGGCTTCCATTTCGTCATCCAGGAGGATATTTCCAGGCTTCAAATCCCGGTGAATTATCCGAGAAGTATGGTTCATGTGGAGGTACTCGAGGCCTGAAGCGATACCTAATGCAATCTTGAACCTGGCCGGCCAGTCTAATTGTTTCTTTCCTTGTCCCACAGGTTGGAGATAATCCTGTACGCTGCCATTTTTCATGTACTCGTACACGAGGAAATGGCAATTGGGCCGTGGCATGTAGGCTAAGAGGGGGAGTAAATTCTTGTGCCTGATTTGGCCGACAGTTTGAATTTCGGACCGGATTTGGCGCATCTTCTTGTCCAAAAGCTTGCTGTCTTCTTCTGTCAGTTCCTCTGTGTCTCTGGGGGTGTGTACTATCTTTTTAATGGCGATTTCTTTTCCATTACTTCCAGGTAGAACAGCTTTGTACACTTCTCCACATCCACCTCTACCTATGATATCAAGTGAAGCTAATCCATCTTCTTTTTGCAGGAAAGCTAGGTCCTCAGGATTCTTGATCATGGGGCTGAAGATTCTCAAGCTTTTGTCCTTTCCACGCCCTTTGATCAAGAACATGATCAGCTTATAAAGCAAAGAGAATACCAAGCCAGAAGCACTTCCTGCTAAAGCTCCAGCCAGGAATCCAAGAATCCAGCCCACTATTTTCCTTCTGTTTTTATTGTGTTTATGAGGTGCCGCTGCTGCTCTGGGAGATGGGGCAGACTCTTGACTCGAAGAAGGTGCCATGGCCGTGTTTGTTTTATTAGAATTTTCTGCAAACATATAACGTTTGGGGATCGAGATTCTCTTTTCCGCCAGTTCTGTGGAGAATTCCTTCACTTGATTCATCAATGGCAATGAACCGTCGAGTAAACTGTTTCCAGAGATGTTAATGAATCGGAGATTCCGAAAGGATCTCAAAGAATCAGGTATTTTTCCAGCAAACTTATTATCAGCAAGATTGAGCTTTTCCATGTTAGGAAAGTGCTTCAAGAATTTCAGATTGCCAGTGAACTTGTTTGATGACAAGTCGAGTACTCGGAGGCGGATCAATGATGATAACCCAGACGGTATTTCGCCGGAGAACCGATTATTTCCGATATTTAGCACTTCAAGTTTTTGGCATTGAGCAACTTGAAATGGGATTTGGCCAAAAAAATGGTTGCCTTTTAAGGAAAGCTCTTTTAGCTCAGAGAGCTGCCCAATTGCAGGAGAGATTTTTCCTTTCAGGTGTTGGGATTCAAAGACAAGACGAGTGATTCTGAGAACATATGAATTGTTGAATATTCTTCTTTCGCAGAATATTCCGGAGGAATCGCATGGATCCCTCGCCGTAGCAGTACGGATGCCGAAATCTTTACAGATAAGCAAGAGAGCAGCATGATCAGGAGGGTGAAGATTCAGTCTTGACTGAACAAAGAGAATAATCATGAAGAAAGATAGGATTAAGAAATTGAAACGGATACGAGTTAAATCCATTTTCAGTCACGGGGAAGCCGGCGGCTGGGGCGCCCGATGGGGAAGAGCAGATGGAGGAGGAGGAGGATGATTTCAGCTGCTTCAGATTTGTGTATTGGGTGTTTAATTTAACGGCACACAAGAGTCGACTAAGGAAAATTCAACAAGTCTTGCTGCCGTGTGGAAACGAATGAGCATAGGGGGTCCAAATTCCAGTTTTTTCTAGTCACCAATTGACCTTTGAATTTCCTTTTCTGACCCCGAGTAACATAATATCCAATATCGACGGGTAAATTAATTGATAATTACATAACGATTACGTTTGTTCAACTCATTCAGGTATATAACAAGAGCATGAACAACCATTCACACCCATTTAATGGTCTCACTTCTATACATCCGATCTTATAAACATCAACACATATACAACCGTATATATACATTTACATATATATATTTGCGTATATTTGCTTTTACAAACACCCGATCTATATAAGATTAATAATTAAAAAATATCACTAATTATCACGAAACGGCCCGTCTTCAAACTTGACAGGATAACCTTTTCCTTCATCACATAACGTTGCTTCTCTTTTCTTTAATTTGATAAACGTTGCTTCCGCTTTTGGCGATTACTAAGCACAATTTGTTGGGACAAATTTCTCCATTATCTTCCTTTAACATATTTTTTTATAATTATATAAATTTTATTTAATTAAAAATCTTAAAATTTATAATAAAAACCACAAAAAAACTATAAAAAAAAAGAAAAAGAAAATAAGCTGTTCGGCTAAAGAGCCCAACGGCATGGTGAGTCAAGCAAACAACAGCATTGAGCAAATACAAAAACAAGTCCTTATGGAGCTCCCTTGGGACTAAACTAAAAAGAGCTAACCGACCCGAGCATTCCTGAGTCATACAACGGAATGCGGTAAGGCTCTACATATCCCGTAGCTAAGCAGCTATGAGTTAAGAAGTGAAAACCTCGTAAACTCCAAAAACATTAATCCATACATACATTCAGAAAAGTGCATGTAACATAAGCTTCTGAAATCTTAATGCACATGTAACCAAAATTTTAGTTGAAAATAACAGAAAATCCAACCAAAGACCATTACAAAATCAACTCTTCACGGCCCCACAAATTTTCTTACGTCAAACACGACTTACTTGTGTATGGGTTAATCAAATCAAAAACTGCTGCTAAGCCTTGGTCTTTCTTCAGCAACATTCACTTTAATTGGCCTCCCATCCAAACTCTGCAGTAGCACAGCATCAACAGTAATATTAACAATCTTACAGCTTTTTGTAGTCAAAACAATGAGCAAGCGGAAAAAGGGTTACTAGAGCTATAGATTTCTCAGAAGCGAGTGCGAGTTTCAAGTAAAAGTGATGAAAAAAAGTTAGAACACGGTTACCCGTGTTAACATTTATTTTTGTAACACTTCTATCTATTTAGTGTTCATTTAAGTGTTCATTCATTTAAGTATTAATTAAAGTGCTCATTTAAGTGATTGTTCATTTAAGTGGTCCATAATATTTCACATTCATCTTCATATGCTCATTGATGGTAATTGAGCTTATATATACTAGATTTTTGGGTCCCTAAGCTAATCAATCTACTAAGTCCTCAAGACACAATCTAAAGGAGATTGATAAAAATTTAGAAGTACCCTTACAACTACAGTTTTTCAGGTTCCTGGATCAAAAGCAAATCAATGGCTGGAGGTAACCCGATCCTAAACATTTATATTTCCGCATATTCGATTTTGTGTGCCATATGTACAATCTATTAAGTATTCATGTTAAAATTTCTAACAACCTGTCCATCGAGGTTGGCTATGGCATCCTTCATTTCAGACTCACTTGACATAGTTACAAAGCCAAAACCACGGGATCTTCCAGTTTCCATGTCACACACTACCCGAGCATTTATAACTTTTCCATGTTCAATGAAAACCTGTTCGAGACGCGACCCATCCACGCTCCAATTTTGCAAGTATGTTCAAATTTTCGCCGGCTACGTTCAGGACGTGATCCTATTGGAGCAGTTTTGCTAACAGTCAAGAGTCTGCCATGAAAATCCTGTTGAAAAGACAGAAGTATCGCCACAGAAAAAAAATACAAGAATGATCTTAACATTAAAGAAGTAGAGGTATAGAGAGACTGCAATACTACAACTTAGAGCTTCAAATAATGCTACAGCATTTACGAAGGCAACATGTTCAACTTAGGGGCGGAAAAAACCAGGGGGCAAGGGATGATGGTTGTCCACCTAAACTTAAAAAACATTAAAATTTTATGTATAACTCACTAAAAGTTCAAGGTGCATAGAGCGCACTCAGTGGCATGTAAAGGAGCAAACCTTGGCCATGAAGTGTGCTAAATAATAATGTTGTTGTCCAATGATGACTATAGTCTACAGTAGATCTGGATGACATACTTTTCTCAACACAATCAAATTCCAAGATACTATTCATTATTTTGCTTCACTTAGATTCAACCAGCACTGCGGCTTTAGGCCCCATGTGTGTGTACCTCAAGGCGCCTTGCCTTTCTAGTAACTGTGATTTATAAAAGTTTATCCACATAAATGGACGCCGGTTGGTAGTTAGAACAGTTTCCTAAAACGTGCAAGATATCTTCTCCAAAAATGAAAGGTCGCCTCTGCTAAAATAATACAGTATTGCCACTACAACTATTGACTTCAAATGTACTATTGCTTTAAAAAGTTGTGACTCTGATAGGTTGGAGCTTCTTCGAGAGGTTGGATCATCATCATCGCCTCCTCTCAGCCGAAACCAGGCTCCACCATTTTTATTTTTCATGGCTTCTTCCCCTATTTTTGTAGGAAAACACACTGTAAATCACCACTCTATTATAGTGAAGATTCAAATTGGACTAGGTCCCGTGGTTTTTCCCCTCGGGGTTTCCACGTAAAAATGTTCATTTTTTTTTGCATACAAATTCATTGTTACAAATCGAACCAAAAAATGAGGTAACAATTGGCGCCGTCTGTGGGAAATCGAGCTAAGATGTCGATATTTGGAGATGAGAATTATCGTCTGAAAAAAAAAAACAGAGAAGAAGAGGTTCTATAAAAAAAAATATTTCGGGGTGTGGCGGCTGGCTTGGGGTGAGGTTCATGTAGTGGATGCGGTGTTGCGTTTTTAGGACGGCTGGCAATGGCATACATCGTTATCTTCACTGCAATTTATCCTCTTCTTGCACGCTTCCATGCTCTGTAGTGGCTGGATTATTAAGTTCTTTTTTGCCTATCTCACGTTTCTTCAAGCTCAAGAAATGGACGAGCTCAGAATTGAGATGCCGGGCATAGATTACAGCTGAGCCTGATAGGTTTTGGTTCGGGATAAACAAGGCACGACGGGGTCCTTGTGTGGTTTGGCTACACTCAGTAAATCGAGTGGTGGATGGAGGAACAGAGAACGAGCCCGCAAAAGATATACGAGCTCGACTCGCTACTGCCGTACTTGCTGGTCATCTCTGGACACGTTGAATCCATCGATCACCTTTGGAATCAGCATGGCTTGGGAGAGGATAATGTGTGCAGGAGCTATAGGAACCTTCACCCAGGCTTAATGGTAAAAGGGAGACAAGGATACAAAAATGGTGAAGAGAAATATTTTACCAGATACTTGAGCAATAAGGGGCGAGAAACCACTGCTGAAACTCACCATCAAAAACCTTATAGCCGTGACTTGCTTGCGCCGCTGTCCTCGGCGCGGGTTCTCTTCATATTGCGGTTTGGATTCTACCCATTTTATTAATATTTTTAATCATTTAAAGGAGAGTTTATTGATATTACATTGCGATTTGTTGATCGTATTGCTGGTTTTGTTCTCTATTCTTGGATTGGTTTGAGTGGTTTTCTTGGGCTCGATTTTTTGTTACCCATCACTGGACGACGATGTGAAGTGGATAGGAGCTGTTGGAGGTGGTCCTTATCTGAGAGGAGGTCGGGATAGGCGTACGAGGCCGCCATTACACTTCAGGGACCTCCTGGGATCTGAACTGGGTTATCATGGTCCCTTGAAACATTTGAGATTGTAAAGTCATGGGGTAGAAGTTAGACTCTATTTCCCTTCATTTTCAAGATTTTGATAGGGGCCATTTGGGAAAGGTGAAAATAATGTGATGGTGGGGTTGTCTACTTGGAGGCTTTTCTTGTTTCACTGTACTGAAAATATGAAATTGCAGAGTCTTCATGTTGTTTGCTCTGTCACCTACTAGCGGATTCACAGCATAAATAGAAATATTGAAACTCATGTTTTTTTTATAGAATTCACGATAACATGATGTTTTCATGACCCCTTTTGGCTTTTGTGAGGAATAAGAAAGCATCTTTAGTTCCATTCTTTTTTCCCGAACTGCAAGCAACCCAAAAATGAAATTCTTGTGTTTCTTGAGTATTTTGCTTTTTGGTTTGCTCTCATCTTCTCAACTTGGGATTACTCAAGTGTTCAATGATGAAGAAACACTATTAGAAATTGGGAAAGAGCTTAAATTATCTGGTTGGAATGGAAATAACTCAGATTACTGCACGTGGCCTGGCATTTCTTGTAGCTCTAACAATTCGTTTCTGGAGAGACTTGATCTTTCTAATCGTGGGCTTCAAGGTAATGTGACTCTCATCTCTCAGCTCAAAGCACTAAAGTGGCTTGATCTTTCATTCAACAATTTCCAAGGCATCATTCCATCTGCTTTTGGGTATTTATCTGAACTTGAGTTTCTTGATTTATCATTCAATAAGTTTGGAGGTTCAATACCTCCAGAATTAGGTGGGCTTAGAAATCTCAAGGAATTAAATCTATCTGATAACTTGCTTATGGGTGTGATACCTGATGAACTTGAGGGATTAGAGAGGATGCAAGATTTGCAGCTATTTACAAATAGATTGAATGGTTCTATTCCATTGTGGGTGGGTAATCTTACTAATTTGAGAATCTTTGCTGCTTATGAAAATGAGTTGAGTGGGGTGATTCTTGATAAGTCAGGTTCGGTCTCTGAACTTTAGTTGTTGAATCTTCATTCAAACCAGCTTGAGGGGTCAATTCCGGAGAGCATTTTTGCTATGGAAAAGCTTGAAACGTTGGTTCTTACTCAGAATAGATTGAATGGGAGTATTCCTGAATCGATTGGATTCCTTCCGTCTCTCCTGTTTTGTATTTTATCGCAGGGTCGCTACACGACTGGAGTTTAGCTACATTTTGGCTCGGACTTGGTTCAGTACGAGATAGCTTGGGACATGCCATATTTGGCTGTGAGCATCTCGTCTATCCTCGACATATCATCTATGCTATTTGGGCCACCTCGGCTTGACACATCGGGCCAACTCCAGTCACGACATGGTACAGTATCTCATTCACAGTTTGGATTGGGGTCCTCGGCCTCAGCTCGGCCTCATGATCAGCTTGGCCTCGGCCCCAGCCATCAGCTAGACCTCAGCAATCAACCTCAACTTGAGCGCTCAGTCGCTATGCCTTAATTACGGTTCTTCCTGTCCAACCGATATTTGAATTTCGTACACATGTATTTTAAATCGTGCTATCTTATTATTATTTCAGGGTAGGGGATCAACAGCTTGGGCGTGCAATCTTGCAGTAAGCCCCATATTCAGGAGTACAGTCCGGGCATGCAATCTAGCGTAAGGCCCTATTACTACAAATTTGGCATGCAATCTTGCAGTAAGCCCCTATTATATCAACTCGGGCGTGCAATCTTGCAGTAAGCCCCATATTCAGGAGTACAGTCCGGGAATGCAATCTAGCAGTAAGGCCTTATTACTACAAATTTGGCATGCAATCTTGCAGTAAACCCCTATTATATCAGCTCGGGCATGCAATCTCGCAGTAAGCCCCTACTCAGGAGTTCAGCTCGGGCATGCAATCTCGCAGTAAGCCCCTATTATGACAGCTCGGGCATGCAATCTCGCAATAAGCCCCTATTATATTAGCTCAGGCATGCGATCTCGCAGTAAGGCCTTATTCATCAGCTCGGGATCTTTATTTATTCTGGATTTTGGATGAACTTATTCGGATGATGTGATGAGGGGGAGTTCGGATGGGATATTCGAAGTAAGCCGAGGTGTATGAGGCCTTGGCAAATATTTAGCACAGGTCCGCCCTGATTGCTTAAGCCCAGGTGTATGAGGCCCTAGCAAATATTAGCACAGGTCCGCTCTGATTGCTTAAGCTCAGGTGTATGAGGCTCTGGCAAATATTTAGCACAGGTCCCCCTGATTACTTAAGCCCAGGTGTATGAGGCACTGTCACTTATTAGCGCAGGTCAGCCCTGATTGCTTAAGCCCAGGTGTATGAGGCCCTGACAAATATTTAGCACAGGTCCACCCTGATTGCTTAAACACATGTGTATGAGGCCCTGTCAAATATTTAGCACAGGTCCGCCCTGATTGCTTAAGCCCATGTGTATGAGGCACTGTCAAATATTTAGCACAGGTCCACCCTGATTGCTTAAGCCCAGGTGTATGAGGCACTGTCAAATATTTAGCACAGGTCCGCCTTGATTGCTTAAGCACAGGTGTATGAGGCCCTGACAAATATTAGCACAGGTCCGCCCTGATTGCTTAAGCCCAGGTGTATGAGGCCCTAACAAATATTTAGCACAGGTCCGCCCTGATTGCTTAAGTCCAGGTGTATGAGGCCCTTGCAAATATTTAGCACAGGTCCGCTCTGATTGCTTAAGCCCAGGTGTATGAGGCCCTGTCAAATATTTAGCACAGGTCCGCCCTGATTGCTTAAGCTCAGGTGTATGAGGCCCTGTCAAATATTTAGCACAGGTCCGCCCTGATTGCTTAAGCCCAGGTGTATGAGGCCCTGACAATATTAGCACAGGTCCGCTATGACTACTTAAGCCCAGGTGTATGAGGCCCTGTCAAATATTTAGCACAGATCCGCCCTGATTGCTTAAGCCCAGGTGTATGAGGCCCTGGCAAATATTAGCACATGTCCGCCCTGATTGCATAAGCTCAGGTGTATGAGGCCCTGACAGATATTTAGCACAGGTCCTCCATGATTGCTTAAGCCCAGGTGTATGAGGCCATGGCAAATATTTAGCACAGGTCCGCCCTGATTGCTTAAACATAGGTGTATGAGGCCCTGGCAAATATGTAGCACAGGTCCGCCATGATTGCTTAAGCCCAGGTGTATGATGCACTGTCAAATATTTAGCACAGGTCTGCCCTGATTGCTTAAGCTCAGGTGTATGAGGCCCTGACAAATATTAGCACAGGTCCGCCCTGATTGCTTAAGCCCAGGTGTATGAGGCCCTGACAAATATTTAGCACAGGTCCGCCCTGATTGCTTAAGTCCAGGTGTATGAGGCCCTGGCAAATATTTAGCACAGGTCCGCCCTGATTTCTTAAGTCCAGGTGTATGAGGCCCTGACAAATATTTAGCACAGGTCCCCCTGATTGCTTAAGCCCAGGTGTATGAGGCCCTGTCAAATATTTAGCACATGTCCGCCCTGATTGCTTAAACCCAGGCGTATGAGGCCCTGACAAATATTAGCACAGGTCCGCCGTGATTGCTTAAGCCCAGGTGTATGAGGCCCTGACAAATATTTAGCACATGTCCGCCCTGATTGCTTAAGCTCAGGTGTATGAGGCCCTGGAAAATATTAGCACAGGTCCGCCCTGATTGCTTAAGCCCAGGTGTATGAGGCCCTGTCAAATATTTAGCATAGGTCCGCCCTGATTGCTTAAGCCCAGGTGTATGAGGCCCTGTCAAATATTTAGCACAGGTCCGCTCTGATTGCTTAAGCCCAGGTGTATGATTTAGCACAGGTCCGCCCTGATTGCTTAAGTCCAGGTGTATGAGGCCCTTGCAAATATTTAGCACAGGTCCGCCCTGATTGCTTAAGCCCAGGTGTATGAGGCCCTGTCAAATATTTAGCACAGGTCCGCCCTGATTGCTTAAGCTCAGGTGTATGAGGCCCTGTCAAATATTTAGCACAGGTCCGCCCTGATTGCTTAAGCCCAGGTGTATGAGGCCCTGACAATATTAGCACAGGTCCGCTATGACTGCTTAAGCCCAGGTGTATGAGGCCCTGACAAATATTTAGCACAGGTCCGCCCTGATTGCTTAAGCCCAGGTGTATGAGGCCATGTCAAATATTAGCACATGTCCGCCCTGATTGCATAAGCTCAGGAGTATTAGGCCTTGACAGATATTTAGCACAGGTCCGCCATGATTGCTTAAGCCCAGGTGTATGAGGCCATGGCAAATATTTAGCACAGGTCCGCCCTGATTGCTTAAACATAGGTGTATGAGGCCCTGGCAAATATTTAGCACAGGTCCGCCCTGATTGCTTAAGCCCAGGTGTATGATGCACTGTTAAATATTTAGCACAGGTCTGCCCTGATTGCTTAAGCTCAGGTGTATGAGGCCCTGACAAATATTAGCACAGGTCCGCCCTGATTGCTGAAGCCCAGGTGTATGAGGCCCTGACAAATATTTAGCACAGGTCCGCCCTGATTGCTTAAGTCCAGGTGTATGAGGCCCTGGCAAATATTTAGCACAGGTCCACCCTGATTTCTTAAGCCCAGGTGTATGAGGCCCTGACAAATATTTAGCACAGGTCCCCCTGATTGCTTAAGCCCAGGTGTATGAGGCCCTGGCAAATATTTAGCACATGTCCGCCCTGATTGCTTAAACTCAGGTGTATGAGGCCCTGGCAAATATTAGCACAGGTCCGCCCTGATTGCTTAAGCCCAGGTGTATGAGGCCCTGACAAATATTTAGCACATGTCCGCCCTGATTGCTTAAGCCCAGGTGTATGAGGCCCTGGAAAATATTAGCACAGGTCCGCCCTGATTGCTTAAGCCCATGTGTATGAGGCCCTGGCAAATATTTAGCATAGGTCCGCCCTGATTGCTTAAGCCCAGGTGTATGAGGCCCTGGCAAATATTTAGCACATGTCCGCCCTGATTGCTTAAGCCTAGGTGTATGATTTAGCACAGGTCCGCCCTGATTGCTTAAGCCCATGTGTATGAGGCCCTGGATCAGATATATTCCCATGGTCCGCCCTGATTGCTTAAGTTTTATTGCATAGTCTGCCTCAGAGTTTAGATCGGACGAGAATCATTCGCTCATGTTTATTATCTGGAGTTCAGAACAGACATGCCTTGCCTGCTTATATTTATTCTCCGGGATCAGATGAGATGAGCTTTATTTGCTCAGCATTTTATAAGTTCAAAGAACTCAGGACATCTGTCACTTTGCGAATTCATATGAGCTCTATCTCCTACACGCATTTACCATCCTGGAGTTCGGGCGAGCTTTAGTTTGGGGAGTTCAAAGGAGTATCTGCTCACATCTAGTGATTATGTATGTCGGATGAACTTTATCTGCTTCGCGTACCTATTAGCTCTGGAGTTCAGGACGTACGGGTTGTATGTGTTCGGTTTATTATTTCTGGAGCTCAGGTCGCGAGGGCATTATCTGCTTGTATTGATTATTTCATGAGCTCGGGTCGAGCGAGACTTAGATGCTCGGTTTATTATTTTTGGAGTTCAGACAGGTTAGCCCTGTTTAAGATTAATTCTGTACTTAGAATTATTTCGAGATATTATTGCAGGTCAGCCCTGCCAAGGTAACATGTCATCCCTGTTTAAGATTTAATTCTATACTTAGAATTATTTCTAGTTTTTATTGCAGGTCAGCCATGCACAGATAGCAGGTCAGCCCTGTTAAGATTAATTCTGTACTTAGAATTATTTCTAGTTGTTATTGCAGGTCAGCCCTGCACAAATAACAAGTCAGCCCTGTTTAAGATTTAATTCTATACTTAGAATTATTTCTAGTTTTTATTGCAGGTCAGCCCTGCACAGATAACATGTCAGCCCTGTAAAGATTTAATTATGTACTTAGAATTATTTCTAGTTGTTATTGTAGGTCAGCTGTGCACAAATAACAGGTCAGCCATGTTTAAGATTTAATTCTATACTTAGAATTATTTCTAGTTGTTATTGCAGGTCAACCCTGCACAGATAACAGGTCCACACTGTTAAGATTTAATTCTGTACTTAGAATTATATCTAGTTGTCATTGCAGGTCAGCCCTGCCCAGAAAACATGTCAGCCATGTATAAGATTTAATTCTATACTTAGAATTATTTCGAGTTATTATTGCAGGTCAGCCCAGCCCAAATAACAGGTCAAGCCCTACACAGGTAACATGTCATCCCGGCCGAGATAATATGCCATCCTTACTACATGCCAGCTCAGTTTCGAACTCTGGAGTCTTATTTGCTCCATGTTGATTGTTTGGAGCTCGGCTGTATCTATTTACTCAACGCATGACTTTAGTATTAACTGAGGTCAGACATGTGTCATTTGCTCGGTGTATCTTGTTTCTGGAGCTCACATCAACTTATTTATTCCTCGGGTCGGCATTACTTATGGAGCTCAGATCAGCCCGGATTTATTTCTCTGCCTATGGATTATTTTTAGGGCTCAGCTGTATTTTGTTTGCTCAGCACGACATATTTATCAAGCTCTGGATGTCCAGATGTTTATTGATTATGGAGTTCAGGCGAGCATTATTTGCTCTTATTTATGTCGGAGCTAAGATGAGGTCGACCGAGCATTATTTGCTTATATTTATCGTGTGAAGTTTAGCTCAGCTCGGACCAATATTATTAGCTCATATATATTTCATCTTCGGAGCTTAGACCGGGTCGGGCAAGCGTAGTTTGCTCGTACATATTATCTCATATCAGGTCGGACAATCAATATTAATCAATATTTGTTCATATCATGTCAGATGGGTATTATTTTCTCATATATTATCTCAGATCAGGTTGGGCGAGCAACATTTGTTCATATCAGATCGTATAAGTATCATGATCTCGGGAGCTCGGGTCGGACGAGCTTTATTTGCTCAGCTCAGTTTCATCAGTTCGGGTCTCTCGATCACCTTTGTCAGCTCGGAACTCTCGATTATAGTAGCTTCAGTCGGATTCCTACTGCCTAGTCCGACCTGCTATTATTGACAGGAGCTCAGTACTATGATTACGCCAGTTCCTCGTAGGGGCTATACGAGCCGCTTATTTTATAAAGGATCGACATTCGAATTCTCATGGCCAGCATGACTTGGGAACTCGGCACGACGCAAGGTCACATCATGGTTTGTCATTTAAAGGACTATCGATCCGGGCCCTCACCTAAACAGTTGGAGTCGATACAGCGCTACTCTAGTTCGACTAGAGGGGGATACTCATTAGAACTGTCAAAATGGGCTAGGCCTGCGGGCCTGGCCCAACCCAACCCGCCAAATAGGCGGGTTGGGCCAGCATTTTTAAGGCCCGCCAGCAAGCAGGCCTATACGGGGTGGCCCAAACGGGCCGCGGGTTTTAGCGGGCCAACCTGCGGGTTCGCGGGCTGGCCCGCTGGTTGGCCTCATTTTTTAAAAAAAAAAAAATTTGTTATTTCTTTTTTAGGCTCAATTCATAGATAAAAACTCAATATCACATTGAAGCATTCGATCTACTATATATTTTTCACTTGGTCTTGCTTGAAAGTTGTAACAAGTATTTCAAAATTGAGTATCATACTGATTCACTAATCAAGTTTTTTTAGTAGCAGTGTTAATATCTAGATAAAACCTGAAACAATGTTTCAATATTCTTTTAGCATCAGTTCCATGTTCGGCAAGTTTAGTTGGAAATATTTTTTTGAAGTTTCTTTAAAAAAAAAATGAATGTTTTTTTTTTAAAAAGTAAAAAATATATATATATATATTTCGGCGGGCCAGCCCGCCCCAACCCTCGGCCCGCTTCGGGTCGGGTTGGGTTGGGGTTTTCCCAACCCGCCTGGAGGCGGGCCCAAACGGGTTGGGCGGGCCAGCCCGTTTGGGTCGGGCTGACCCGTTTTGACAGCTCTAATACTCATGATACCCCGATAATTGTCCCGGTGCGGTTTGGACCCGAATTCTATGGGCTCGACCCAATCTGACAAGATACCAGAGGCCATCCTACCTTGGCCCGTTTGTGTTGGCCCATTTCCTATGTTTATTTTACCCATTTACCATTTATTTTGGCCCATTAATTGTAAGGTCCATTAGCTTTATTATAGATGCTCATTTGCCAAAGCCCATTAAGGAAAGAGAGATTAATGAAATAGTAGGCTCCACCATTTTTTATTTTTCATGGCTTCTTCCCCTATTTTTGTAGGAAAATACACTGTAAATCACCACTCTATTATAGTGAAGATTCAAACTGGACTAGGTTCCGTGGTTTTTTCCCTCGGGGTTTCCACGGAAAAAATCTCGATGTCCATTTATTTTTTTGCATACAAATTCATTGTTACAAATCGAACCAAAAAATGAGGTAATATGTATCATTAATCACAACCACTACAAGGGACACCATGACACAGATGTCCAACTGAAATGACGCTAGATCATCATCACCTCTTATGCCTTGTTCGACATCTTGAGAAAATCGTTTTAATAGGATTTATCTGGTAAATGGTTGCATAAGTCAGCATTTATGTCATCTAGGTGTAATGATGAGCAAAATATTCATGGAGGGGAAGGATCAGCCGAGCCTGAGTCACATTCATCATTTTCACTTCCACCTCGTGCACACATAATACCTGTTGAGGCATATCGACAATTTCCACCTGTTTATCTCCTGATCCTGAAACACATGAAAGGACGTATGATAAATTAAGAAAAATGAGAGCTGTTGACTTTGTGGGTACTACTGATCCATCTGAGGTAGAGACTTGGTTAAAGCGAACAGAAAGAATTCTGAATTTGATGAAATGTACCCCTGAGGAGAAGTTTGATTACACATTGTCGCTTCTTCAGGGTAATGCTTATGATTGGTGGGAGACTATTCCATATAGTACTGATCAGCCATCTGTTTCGACATTTGATGATTTTTTGTTGAACTTTAATGATGCCTACCTACCTGAAATTTATAAGGATCAGAAAAAGAGAGGATTTCTTGATCTGAAACAGTGGAATCGATCAGCGACTGAACATGAGGTACTCTTTAACCAGTTATCTCATTATGCTCCTCACATGGTAGCGACAGAAAAGAAGAAGTGACCATTAATAGTTTCTAGTTTGTTCTTCATCGTTTCTTTTTATGGTTTTCCAAGTTCTTGAAGATGTCCTTAGAGCTGTCAAAATGGGCCAGACCCGCGAACCCGCCAAATAGGCGGGTTGGGCCAGCACGGGTTGGCCCCCTTTTTTAAAAAAAAAAACTTTTTTTTGTTATTCCTTTTTTAGGCTTTATTCATAAATAGAAACTCAATATCACATTGAAGTATCCAATCTACTATATATTTTTCACTTGGTTTTGCTTGAAAGTTGCAACATGTATTTCAAAATTGTGTAAAATACTGATTCTGTAATCAAGTTTTTTTAGTAGCATTGTTCATATCTATAGAAAACCTAAAACAAGTTTCAATATTCTTCTAGCATCAGTTCCAAGTTCGGCAAGCTCAGTAGGAAATGTTTTTTTGAAGTTTTTTTGTTAAAATTTTTTTTTTTAAAAAAAATTTATTGCGGGCCAGCCTGCCACGTGTTGGGTTGGATTGGTTTGGGGTTTACCCAACCCGCCTGGAAGTGGGCCCAAACGGGTTAGTCCGACAGTTTGGGCCGATGGGTTGGGTCGGACTGGCTCGTTTTGATAGGTCTAAATGTATCATGTATGTGACATGTTGTCACGGTGGTGAAGAAATCTTTATACAAAAAAAAAAAAAAACCCTTTGTCATTGTTTAGAAAAAATTGGGAAAAACAGTTATTTCAAATATAAGTAATTACATATTCTATTTATATAACAAGAAGAATTAGCCCAAGTTAATATAATATAATTATTGAAATTGTATTCTTAACTCTGAATTTTTTTGTTTGTATAATCTATAATTGGTATCTAATGCAAATTTCCATAAATGACAAAAATGTGGGTAAAATTTAAATAATATATTAATTTGGTTAAAAAGCTCATTAATTTGCACTTATTGGTTACTATCGGCATAGACTTGATTTAATTTTCACTGAGTCAGTTAAAGTGGATTTGGTTACTATCGTTGTAACATATATACAACAACACAATATATGTAGTAACTTAGTAGGTATTTGCAATTGCTTATGAAAACTGCTTATCTGCTTTTCGGATAAAAAAGCAGTTTTTGGGTGTTTTATTTGTTTGCTTCTGCTATTGCTTCTCTAAAAATAAGCAGAAAAAGCAGAAGCAGATAAGCAGGTCATGACATGCTTTTGACTGCTTTAAGTTGTTTTGTGGCAATTTCGTAATTAATTTAAGTTTATTAAGCTGCTTTTTATTTAAATAACAAACACTCAAAATGCTTTTGATTAAAATCAACTTTTTCCAACTTTAAGCAAAATTAGAAATGTTTTGAATAAGCAATCGCAAATCGCAAATCGCAAACACAGTAACATATACGTTACAACTTATCTGCCTGAAGGAAAATATATATAATCAATAAAAAGTATACACGTTCCTAATAAAATGAGCAAATGATGTCCCTGTAATCATGCAATTTGTATCCTTTCTTACAATACTGGATCCATACGAACTTGAAGATCCTCATTTCCCAGGCTCTGTCGCTCCTCCTGTATTTGTTCTGCCGATGAATTCGCCTTTTCTCCGCAGTCATACAACTCTATCAACTTAAGCGTCGGAATCTCGCCAATACCAAATGGGATCTCCTCTAACTTCTCGCAATGCCGAATTATCAAACTCACTAGTCTTGGAAAGTGCGTGCTCTCAGCTTCCCAATGGCACAGATGCGTACTCTCTAAAAGCAAGAATTTCAATTTCAAAAACTCCCCTGGTATTGTATACCACTCTTCCCCATAGAAAGCTCCACTCTTCAGTTTCAGCACTTCAAGATTAGGCAACGAACCGATTATGCTCATGTGCTCCCACGGAATCGCGCACCATTGTAAGGTTAACTTCATGAGTGAATCTGGGAAGGCTTGGTTCCCAAGTAAAACGTTGCCGGAACCTAGACAAGTTAATGATTCCAGTTTTTGGAGATGGACCAGATTGTTCAGATAGTAATTGGAAACTTTAGAGGTGATCTCTAGTTTCTTTAGGTTTGGGATTCTTTCGAGGACATTCTTGTTGTCACACCTGAAGTTTCTTACAACTGAGAGCGTTTGGAGGTTGTCTAAATAATGTGACCTCGTGGCCATATTTGTGACTCCGGCTCGCGGGGGATCGGGCAAAATGGCTTCTGTGATCTCAATATGCCTGAGATGTGGCATTTCCCATATTTCAGATGGAAGAGCGATAGGCCTAGGCCTGTCATCTGATTGAATTTGACTGACAACTAGAGTTTGTAGATTCCTTAACAATTTTATTGAGGGAGGAATGCTAGAGTTCAAATGAGATGGCCAAATACTAAAAGCAAGGTACCGAGAATTAACTACTTTTTGGATTGTTTCTGGGGAGTAGTCACTTAAATTGTCTACTATCCTCAACAATCTAAACCAGATTAAAAGATGCTCCGTCAAGTAAAAGTTGTCTGAAAACAAAGAACGAGTAAGTGATGCTGAACGTACTGTTGTAAATATTTGATCGCTGCGCTTGTTAAAAACTCTGTTCTGAATAACAAGTCGTCGTGTATCTTTATGCTGGATGGAATGTTGAGGTTATAAAAACTTGACATCCAGGGGAGGACCGAATCGCTTGATGAGGAATACCGAACGCCTCCCTTCAAACGAAAGAACTTCAAAATTGTATCGGTAAATATTCCCAAAATGTTAGTTTTGCTGCCACTAAAAATATATTGAGTGCCCCTCCCTAAATTGGTAAAGTCCACCATCAATCTTTTCAACCAAACACTTGCACAAGCGCCACGTTCGACCGATCACAAAGCAGAGGCAATTGTTGTGATGCCCCGAAATTAATTAATGGTAACCTGGACATTAATTATGTTAATATGATGAATTATTGCGACGATTAAGTTATGTGTGGAAATGAAGAATTAACATGATTTAAGGATGTTGATTTTAATTATGAGGATGATATGGATTTAATGATGTTGGTTACATTTTATAAATGTTTACCATGTTAATGTATTTCATATACATCATGTTATTATTGGGGTGTAAGTTAAATGTTAGGATTTAATACTTAAATCACCATTCCTACCTCACCTCACCCTTTTACACTCAATTCCCAAATCCCTTTCCCAAAACCCCCTTTCCCTTATTTTCGAATTTTGCCCTAAAGGTGGGAAGGAATCCTTGTAAAGTTTTATTCTTGAACTTCTTGGTAAGATTTGGTGCTTATGATGTTTATATATCACTTAATGATGTTATTGAAGTGTTGTTTGAGTTTTGGAAGGGTTTTAAAAAGGGTTTAAAGTGGGTTTGTTTGGGTTAGGGTGATTCTTGGTGGGATGTTAGATTTTTAATGGTTTTATGATGTGTGTTGAAGGTTTTGAGTGTTTTAATGTTTATGAGTTGTTGGTATAAATGTGGGTTGAAGTTGGTGTAGGATTTAATGCTCAAAGATGAAGGAATCCCGTGTCTGCGCGAGGCGATCGATCGCCTGAAAAGCAGCGATCGATCGCCGAGGGGCAGTACGCGAAGAAGGGGATAGGCGATCGATCGCCTCAAATGGCGCGATCGATCGCCAACGTCCAGTAGCCAAATGAACATCAGGCGATCGATCGCCTCATTTTAAGCGATCGATCGCCGCTAAGAGAAAAATCGGGCGATCGATCGCCTCATTTTGAGCGATCGATCGCCACTGTTCAAAAGTTGAAAATTGATGATTTTTGTTGAATTTTTAGTATTGGGCTATTGTTTAGCTTCTAATATTGAACTGTATGGTTGTGTAGAACCATCCCAGGCACCAACAACCTCAAGGAGATAAAGTTCCACAATTTCTCCTCCTTTTGGAATTAAGGTACGTAAGAAACGTACGAGCATCATACGGTAACACGTTCCTAAACTATGACTTTGCATTAATTGCATAAGTATTTATGATGATGATTATGATGACTATGATGAATAAGATTATGATGATGATGTTGTGATGAACGAAGACGATATGATGATACGATGACTATTATTATAAGATGATGATGTTTGAAATGATGATGCTTATAAGATGATGACGCATGTTTGACTATGCTACTTAGAGTGGTTGAATGTCCGGTGACTATTATGGGCAAGCGAGGAAGGTCTTGCCGCTCACATAACTGAGCGATGGGGTACATCCGCTATCAAGGTGTAGCGATGGGTATCATCCGCTGAGCGATGGGGTACATCCGCTATCAAGGCGTAGCGATGGGTATCATCCGCTGAATAAGAGATACATCCGCTATCAAGGCGTAGCGATGGGTATCATAAGATGTGTTATGTCAAGCGAGGGGGCCAATTGTGCCGCTGTCATAATAGCACCCGGACAGTCCCATTTCTAATTAACATGGATTGTTGTGAGCTTATATACGAAATATGATGTTATTCACTCATGTCTTGAGCTAATGATTATATGCGTAATTATGACACAGGGACAAGCAAGGAAGGATAGTACTATTATAAACAGGAAGTATATATTATCAATTATTTCCATGCATTATATATACGCCATTAATTCATGATGATAAGTAACGATGTACATGCTCACGATGAGTTGTTCCTGTAGGTACACTTTTGGATCGAGATTAAGGGTCGAGTTGAGATGGTGAGCTAAAGGAGCATAAGAAGATAGATACAGGATTTTGTTAGCCTTAACATTCATTTTGGGGAATGTAATTAACTAACTGTTGAAGTTTCATTTTGGCCTGTAATTACATTAAGCTCACATAACAACCAGAACTCTAAGATGTCTCTAATACATGTTTAGTTCATAATGCGCTATTAATATGATGTTAAGGTAGGAAGGCCCTACAATTGTTGAACCCCAACAATCCCTCCCCCAATAATTGCACTCTCTGCAACTCATGGGAATCGAACATGCGACCTTGGCTCTGATACCAATTGTAGGATCGAGCGCTTACCGCTTTACCAATAACTATAGTTAAGGGTAATGGTGCAACATCAATCTTTTCAACCATACACTGGCACAAGCGCCACGTTCGACCGATCACAAAGCAGAGGCAATTGTTGAACCCCAACAATGTTATTATGCATTGTTGTTGCATATTATGCATTGTTGTTGCATATTATATGGAATAAAGAGGTGTATTCCACGAGTCAGGGGTGATCACAGTGAAGGTTTTAATGCTTACGCTTAACCGCTAAAAATGTGGAGCGGGAGGGGGGAGGCTCGCTTGCACATGGAGGCGGGGTATACCATACTAAGCGAGGATGAGATACCGCTAGTATGAAGAAGCGAGGATGAGATACCGATTGTTTTGAGATTATAAAGCGAAGAAGCATTAAAATAACTGATGATGTCCGACTCAAGAAAAAGAGATGATATGTCATGACATTTATTTGTGAAGCCATATATTCATATAGTGTTTTGATTATGAATTGTGGTACAGGGACAACCAATAGACGTTGTAAATGCGATGGAAATACAGGAAGTGTTTTGTATTTTATGATTATGCATTTACGTCTTACATTCATATTATGTTGTATATGAATTATGTTATGCTCATGTGTTGGGGGTTGTCTTTGTAGGTGCTTTTGATGATGAGAACCAGGGTCGGGGTTGAAATGCTGAGCTGTAAGGAGTGCTACAGGATTAGCGTGTTAGAAAATTTTTGTATAGCTTCTACATGTGGTAGAGTAAGACTATAGTGTAGTACATTTTGTAGGAATTTGTGAAATTCCCTTTTAACTTTTGGTACTGTAATCTCTTAAGCTCAGGTTATTCAACACGACACTATTACTCTGATATATATATGCATGAATGATTAGTTCTCTTATCGCACCTTAATATCTTGGTTTAATAACGGGGTCTCACATTTAGTGGTATCAGAGCCAGGTTAGATAACCAGGGAAGAGTGAAGGGTAGCCTTTAGAGACAAGTTGGCTAGGTATTCATTGTTGGGCATGTTATGCATGTGATGCATATTGTTGTATAAGTGTTATACTAACATGCTTTTGAATATGATACTCTTGTTATCTAACGGCTTATATTATGAACTGCTTTTGGTATTGTTGTTAACTTTTGTGTTGCAGCATGGCGGCTATTAACCCGGAGAACCTCAATGAAGAGGTAGGGGATATGGGCAGTATGAACGCTAGTATTGCTCAGACGAATCCGTTACCGCCACCTGCTGTAGGCTTGGAGCCTATTGCACAGATACTGCTACCAGGGGAGATAAGTCTGACACAGTTCTTGAGCTATCATCCACCGCTATTTGAAGGGACAGAGACTGGGGAAGCAGCCGAGGAATGGCTTGAGAGACTGGAACAGATATTCGTATCGGCACCCTGTGCACGGACTGCCTGGCTGAGGTTGGCAGAGTTCCAGTTAGCGAAGAAGTCTTCCATGTGGTGGAAGACGACAGTCATGGAGCTGAGAGCTCAGGGTATGACGGTTGATTGGACTGTATTCAGGACCCGGTTCCTTAACCGGTACTTTTCTGCAGCTGCCAGACAATTGAAGGAAGATGAGTTCAATAGTTTAAAGCAAGGCAGCATGTCAGTGTCAGACTACGCTATGCAGTATTCCTCACTGCTGAGGTATGTACCTCATATTGCTGTCAGCAGTCAGGCCAAGATGAGGAACTTTCTGAAGGGACTGAGGCCAGAGCTCTTTGATCGGGTTGTCTCCAACAACCCCAGCTCATTTGATGACGCCCTGACACGGGCAGAATTGGCAGAGATTGCAGTGGGCGCGTACAAGGACGTTGTACCCCCTTTTGTACCACCTCAGAGACCAGTTGTTGATAGCCTGAGGCCACGAGGGGACCAGTTCAAGCCTCGTGGGGCCTCATCATCTTCCAGATTTAGTGGGAAGAAGTCTCAGGGCCAGAAACAAAACAATCGGGGACCTACACATGGGAGTAAGGCAGGAGGGGACATGTGTGACCGCTGTGGAGGACTTCACCTGTCACGTGACTGCCGAGGTTGTTATGTTTGTGACAGGGTGGGCCACCTGGCTCGGAATTGCCCCAATCGGGCAGGTCAGGCAGACTCAGGGCCGAATAGGCCAAGATTTGATGCCAGGACGGCACCACAGAGACAGCAATTTGCACCACGACCACAGGGAGGTTAGACGGCAGGACCGCCGCAGGGGCAGGTGTATGCACTGACTCGGGAGCAGGCTGAGGCATCCCCGGAGGAGGTCATTGCTGGTACGTGTCATTTACTTACGTACCCTGCACTTATATTGATAGATACAGGTGCTTCCCATTCTTTTGTGTCTGCTGCTTTTGTGGAGAGACACCGCTTGTGCTCGTCTCTGTTACCCACGCCTCTCATGGTCTCGACACCCACGGGGAAGCATGTGATTGCTGACCGATACTTATTTGGTTGCCTCATTTATTTTGAGGGCAATGATCTGAGGGCCGATCTGATTCAGTTAGAGATGGCAGACTTTGACTGCATTATCGGCATTGATGTGTTGAGCAGATACCGAGCTGTGGTAGATTGCCGACAGAGGATAGTACGTTTCCTGTCTGATCAGGGGTTCCAGTGGACTTTTTATGGGGACGGCTCTCGTCCAAAGATTCCAGTGATCTCAGTGGTTAAGATGTCGCGGTTATTGGAACGCGGCCACAAGGGCTACCTTATTTATGCCGTGGATGTATCAGAAGAGAAGGAAGTGAGAGCCGAGGACATTCCGGTCGTGGCAGAGTTCATAGATGTGTTCCCAGATGAGATTCCGGGATTTCCGCCTGTCAGGGATGTTGAGTTTGCCATTGAGCTGCTGCCAGGGACTTCTGCTATTTCCTGTGCTCCTTACAGGATGGCACCGGCAGAGCTGAGGGAGCTGAAGGTACAGTTACAGGAGCTCCTCGACAAGGGATACATTCATCCTAGTGTATCGCCTTGGGGTGCACCAGTCTTGTTCGTAAAAAAGAAGGATGATTCAATGCGTCTGTGCATTGACTTCAGGCAATTGAACAAGGCCACAGTGAAGAACAGGTATCCACTTCCGAGGATTGATGATCTGTTCGATCAGCTTCAGGGTACAGAGGTGTACTCAAAGATAGATTTGAGTTCAGGCTACCACCAGGTGCGGGTTAGAGCTGGCGATGTCCAAAAGATGGCTTTTAGAACTCGGTATGGGCACTACGAGTTCTTAGTGATGCCATTCGGGGTGACGAATGCACCTGCTGTATTTATGAGCCTGATGAACAGAGTATTTCAGGAGTACCTCGATCAGTTTGTGATCGTATTCATTGACGACATCCTTGTCTATTCAAGGAGTGAGGAGGATCATGCCGATCATCTGAGGATAGTGCTCCAGATCCTCAGAGATCATCAGTTGTACGCCAAACTCAGCAAGTGTGAGTTCTGGCAGAGCATTGTAGCATTCTTGGGCCATATCATATCACGAGTGGGATATCAGTAGACCCGAGGAAGATAGAGGCAGTTATGGATTGGTCTGCCCCTACTTCAGTCAGTGAGATTCGGAGTTTTCTTGGGTTGGCTGGCTATATCGACGTTTCGTCGAGGGTTTCTCAAAGATCGCCAAGCCACTTACACAGCTGACTCAGAAGGGAGTCCCATTTTGTTGGACAGATGCTTGTGAGCAGAGCTTTAGGAAATTAAAGCACAGACTGACTACGGCACCAGTTCTAGTAATTCCCAAGGAGAACAAGGGGTTTATCCTTTATACTGACGCATCGCTACAGGGCCTAGGATGCGTACTGATGCAGGACAGACATGTAGTGGCTTATGCTTCGAGACAGTTGAAGCCACATGAGACGAGGTATCCAGTCCATGATCTGGAGTTAGCAGCTATAGTGTTCGCCTTGAAGATATGGCGACACTACTTATACGGTACCTCATTCACCATCTTCACTGATCACAAGAGCCTGAAGTTCTTGTTTACTCAGGCTGAACTGAATATGAGACAGAGGAGATGGATGGATCTGCTGAAGGATTACGATTGTGAAATCCAATACCATCCCGGGAAAGCAAATCTGACAGTTGACGCTTTGAGTCGGAAGGTGAGGTGCACAACAGAGGATGCCATTTGCTTATCAGCTATGTTGGGCTCCTACTGTCAGTTGGGGTTTGATTATGATGCATCTACTTCACCGGTACAGGTTTTGACCTTGTTAGCTGAACCTGTTATTTATGATCACATCAGGAAGGCTCAGGGGACCGACGCAGAGGTTCAGAGATGGATGTCAGTGGTTCATTCAGGCCAGCCATCGAGATTCAGAGTGGCTGAGGACAGTTCTCTGAGACTCGGTGACAGATGGGTGGTTCCAGATACACCCGAGTTGCGACAGGGTATATTACAGCGAGCTCATTGCAGCAGGATGAGTGTCCACCCCGGCGGGAAGAAGATGTATAAGGATCTACGCAGCCAGTTCTGGTGGAGGCGTATGAAACAAGATGTCACCTCATTCGTCAAAAGATGTTTGATCTGTCTGCAGGTGAAGGCTGAGAGGCAGAGGCCTGGAGGTGAACTAAGGAGTTTGGAGATACCCGAGTGGAAGTGGCAGCACGTGTCTATGGATTTCGTGACCCACTTACCGAGGACTGTTTCGGGTTTTGATGCTATATGGGTAGTCGTCGACAGATTGACTAAGAGTGCTCATTTCATTCCCTACTGTATGACCTTCACGTACTTGAGGATGGCACAGTTATATGTCAGAGATGTGGTGAGACTGCATGGGATCCCTGTTTCGATTGTGTCTGATCGAGATCCGCGGTTTACATCTCACTTTTGGGAGGGTCTTCAGTCAGCTCTTGGTACAGAGTTGAGGTTGAGCACATCCTATCATCCCCAGACGGACGGACAGACCGAGCGTACGATACAGACGCTCGAAGATATGTTGAGGGTTTGTGTGCTGGAGTTCGACACTTCTTGGCAGGACTCAGTAGCCTTGGTGGAATTTTCTTATAATAACAGTTACCAGGCTAGCATACAGATGGCTCCATTTGAAGCCCTATATGGCAGGCGTTGTAGGTCGCCTTTGTGTTGGGATGATGTGGACCGTAAATCGGTCGGAGAACCAGAGTTGGTCCAGGATATGGAAGAAAAGGTAAAGATTATCAGGAGAAAGATGAAGGCAGCTCAGGACAGACAGACAGCGTATGCCAATCAGCGGCGAAGGCCGTTGGAGTTTCAGTTGGGCGACAGAGTCTTTCTGAAGATCTCACCTTTCAGAGGTGTAGTACGGTTTGGTATGCGGGGGAAGTTGTCCCCGAGATATGTGAGGCCGTATGAGATCTTACAGCGTGTGGGTACTCTGGCGTACCGTTTAGCTTTACCGCCCTCTCTGTCTGGTATACACGATGTGTTCCATGTGTCTATGCTGAGGAAGTACGAGCCAGATCCTTCGCATGTGTTGCAGCCTTCAGAGGTGCAGTTTGAGTCCGATGTTTCCTATGTGGAGCGGCCTATCAGGATTTTGGATAGAGCAGACCGCAGGCTTCGGAACAAAGTTATTCCTATGGTCAAAGTACAGTGGGATCGTAGGGGTGTCGATGAGGCCACGTGGGAGACAGAGCGACACATGGTGCAGCACTACCCAGAACTGTTTTCTGGTATGTGATTTATGTTTTACTTTACATTGGGTAAGTGCATGCTGATTTCGAGGGCGAAATCTTATAAGTAGGGGAGTATTGTGATATCCCCGAAATGATTATGTGATTTAATCATTAATTTAAATTATGTTAATTTGGGTGTTAATTCATGGGATCAAATTAATATTATGGAGGAGATACATTTCAGGGTGCATGTGATATATGTTGGGATTTTGGGGTCGTGGCATGTTTATTTGGGGTGTGTGTTATTTGTTTTGGTGAAGCATGTTAAATGGGAATTGAAGTATTTTATTGAGAAAATACTATAAATATCATGTGAGGATATTTTAATACATCGTGCTAAATACCGGGACCAAAACATAACACATCATACCACCCAACACTCAACCCCCCTCCCCCCCCCCCCCCCAACCCATACCAATCAACTGTGCATAAGCTGATTAATCACCCCACTTGGCTCAATCATTCAGCCTTCTTCTCCCTTCTCAAATCTCGAGCCTTCTCTCCCAAATAACCTCCAACACCTGCTGAGCAAAACCGTGAGGAGCCTTGCCATTTTCATTCCTTGGAAGCCTCTCAAAAATCGGATCAAAGTAGGGTGAGAAACCATGCTCTGTTTTTGATTTAAGCTTGTTAAGTTCTTGCTTTTAAGTGGTGTGATTTTGGCATGTTAGCTTAGGTTTCTTAAAACCTTCGATTTAAATGCTTACATGGTGTTATTATGAAACTCTCAGTATTTTTCCTTGAGCATGTTACATGTTTTATGTGAAGGATTAAAGCATGTGAAGTAGGGTGTTCAAAAATCTGGGTAGATAATTGCCCTGTTTTTCTGGAAAAATATGGATTAGGAGTGATATTGAGGAGGTGATAGCATGCATGTTAGATGGGTTTTTGGTGAACCTTCGATTTGAGTACATGCATGGTAATTTTGTAAAGCCCAGGACGTTTTATTCGAGCAAACTTCATGACTTATGTGGTAGATTTAATTGCTTGAAAGTGGGTACTCGAAAATCTGGCAGGAAGACAATGCCCTGTTTTTCAGAAAAGTTGGTTGAGTACTTGTGTAAATGGACGACGTTTATGCATCTGGATTTATATTTGCGGTATAAATTTGATATGAATACACTAAGGGTAGTGTATTGTAACTGCTAGCATAATTGTTCAAACATGTGGTGTATCTTATATGCTAGATCGAAGGGTGTAAAAATAGGTGTTCGAGAATTCTGGGATGGTATTTCTCGAACAGAGCATCTCGATCGATCGACATTTCATCTCGATCGATCGAGCGAGGCAGAACCTTGGCTTTGAAAGAAGGCGTCTTCTCGATCGATCGAAAAGAGGGGCCGATCGATCGAGAGACCCAGAATGATGAAAAATATAAATTGTTATATTTTGTTTAATTTTTGATATTGAATTGTAATGAGACATCTAATATTGTGTTGTACACTGGTGTAGAGCCTTCACAGACAGCTACACAACGCAGGGGATAGAGTCCCACCACACACTACATTTTGGAAAGGTACGTAAGCGACGTACGGCATCCCAACGGTAACATGTACTTTATGTTTGTCTGTTTGACACATGATGAATGCAATGTGATGCATTAAGAGTATGATACATGTTATTATGCATTGTTGTTGCATATTATGCATTGTTGTTGCATATTGTAATATGGAATAAAGAGGTGTATTCCACGAGTCAGGGGTGATCACAGTGAAGGTTTTAATGCTTACGCTTGACCGCTAAAAATGTGGAGCGGGAGGGGGGAGGCTCGATTGCACATGGAGGCGGGGTATACCATACTAAGCGATGATGAGATACCGCTAGTATGAAGAAGCGAGGATGAGATACCGCTTGTTTTGAGATTATAAAGCGAAGAAGCATTAAAATAACTGATGATGACCGACTCAAGAAAAAAAGATGATATGTCATGACATTTATTTGTGAAGCCATATATTCATATAGTGTTTTGATTATGAATTGTGGTACATGGACAACCAATAGGCGTTGTAAATGCGATGGAAATACAGGAAGTGTTTTGTATTTTATGATTATGCATTTACGTCTTACATTCATATTATGTTGTATATGAATTATGTTATGCTCATGTGTTGGGGGTTGTCTTTGTAGGTGCTTTTGATGATGAGAACCAGGGTCGGGGTTGAAATGCTGAGCTGTAAGGAGTGCTACAGGATTAGCGTGTTAGAAAATTTTTGTATAGCTTCTACATGTGGTAGAGTAAGACTATAGTGTAGTACCTTTTGTAGGAATTTGTGAAATTCCCTTTTAACTTTTGGTACTGTAATCTCTTAAGCTCAGGTTATTCAACACGACACTATTACTCTGATATATATATATGCATGAATGATTAGTTCTCTTATCGCACCTTAATATCTTGGTTTAATAATGGGGTCTCACAACAAAAGCACATCCAGGTCGGCTAGTCGCATATCAAGGCCTCTCGTCGAATCTCTTGATGTGGAAAAAGTAAGAGGCGGAGGGGTTGTCATAAGGTAACCCCAACGCCCTAAAAATAACTACAATGTTGCATAAAATACGGAAAGAGTTGGGGGAGAATTGGCTGAGGTTAAATTGGTAAAAAATATTGAGCTCTTGAAAGAACTCAGGAAGAGGAAAACGTAAACCCCCTCCAGCTGCCCACGGTAAAAGGTATAATAACCCTCAAGAGGTTGGTTGTGGTCGTTGGGATGAAGAGGGAAATAGGAATTCGTGGTCAGAAGGGGCTTGGCTGAGCTTGCGGATTTGAGCCTCATCTGAATCATCCAAAGCAGGAACGAACTGTTTGTACCAGGGATAATTACCAGAAGGGGACCCCCGATATACGCTGAGGGCTTGCCTCAGCAATCTGAAGTTCATGCCCGGCCGAGACCCCACCTTCCTGGGTGTCCTCAGTTCGGACAACTTCATCAGTTTGGACAACTTCCTCAGGGAAGCCAATCCCTTCGGTATAAAAAGAACCATACTGATCTACCACCCTAAGAGCCTCGCCAGTTAGAGGGGAAGGAAATAATTTATCAGGGAAAGAAGACGTTCTCAAATAAAACATCTAAGAATAAACGTACCTAGGAGTTTTCAGAAAGAGAAAAACGGAGAGAATGATGCAAAAGAGGTCAGAGCCGATCTGTTTCAATAGTTGCGAAATCAGGCAATGGAGGACCAGACATGCTAAATATAGAGTACGGGGGCCTCCTCGAATCATGACCGTTGATCTCTGATGTATTGAACGGTTAGGATTTACCTCGGAATACAAATAGACGCCCCAACGGTCACAATTTTGAATTCAAAATTCAAACTGATTAGCCGTTAGTTTCCCGCCTAAATTGTCAATAAATAGAAGAGCTGGTTCATCAGGTTGACTCAATACATATGAACTTCTAGTCTACGATGGCAGCTGGACTGGGAGGGGGGGAATGTGATACCCCTTCATAAGAAGTCACCACCTGATGAGTCGACCTGGATCCATTACATACTAATTGTCTTTCAAAAGACCTCGTCTGTTCTTCCGAACTCTTTGGCAGACCTACCTATTTGGCCGACCTATTTCGGGATCCGAGCTCATTGACCGAGCACTTCTCATCCCCTGCTTAGTTCGTGGACACAAGGAAACTATATCTCCTAAAAACTAGGCAAGTGCGATATTTGCGGAGCAATATCGGGGATTTTATTGTATTCACATGATATTATCACATCCTAAGAAGATTTGGATAAATATGGAAGGAGCCCTTGATACATGATAACCCTTAGTTCTCTGCCTATAAATACCATGTTCAATCTACATGTTTGGTCATTCATAATTTCTTTCACTTACTTTACGAGTATATATTTTCTCCAATCCTCTCGCCTAACTTGAGTGTCGGAGGGGACACGCCAAAAAACTTTCGGCCCCCTTCTCATGTTTATTTGGTGATTCCAAGTCTCTGAGGTGAGGATCCAAAGCAAGATTGACGCAATTATAATTTGCATTGAAGAACATGTAGGCATTGCCTTATCTCTTATTGATAATAAGGTAATCACATTTTTTGATGATATCACATATCATATAATAATAATCTTTACGATCTTATAATAGGAGAGGGGCTTAGAAAAGCTACCTTGGTATGACCACTTTAAAATTGCAATTACCGCCCTTACTTTTAGTTAATTTCTCACACTTTTGTTTTTCTTTTGGTACAATTTTTTCGCTATGACATTGTAAGGAAAATAAACAACCCGAAATGATTTTTCGAAGGGAGAGAAAAAGTTTCACGAGGTATGATTTTATCTAAATTGTATTTGCTATCATTACATGTGTTTATTTTTATGCAGATTTCCATAAAATTACTCTCAAAAAACATAAAAAATAGTTAACATCACACATCATTGACAATGAATAATCAGTGTTTTGAAAATCAGTCTGACCGATCGGTTTAACTGGTAACCGGTGCTTGGTCCGATCCGGTGCGGTTGACCATCTAAAAGCATCATGCTAAAAATCAGTGGGAACCGGATTAAATCAGTAAAAAGCCGGTTCAACTAGTGAACTCGTCGACAGTTGAACCGACAGGTTCTTTCATTTTTCTTTCTTTTTAAAAATTTTAATTTTTCTTTGTTTTTATTAAAATTATATTTCGAAATTTTTCGAAGAAAAATATCTTATATATAATTTATTATTATTGCAATAATTACAAAATAATATTTTATGTGCGTCTTTATCAAAAAATCCATATAATTCTATAAAGGTGTTTTGTATATTATATATAAAAACATGTTTAAATTTTCGTAAATTATAAAAGATGTGAATCATTTCATAATTTTTTAAATATATTCTTATATTTTGGGACATTGTTCTTTTTTGACATTGCTTATTATTATTTTTGAGATGTTTTATTATTATTATTTATGTTGAACGTTTGATTCTGATTTTTGAAGTTTGACATGTTTTGTGACCAAGTTGAAAACATATGGTATATATAGTTTTACAAAAATTAAAATAAATATTACATAATACTGACGTCATCACCGGTTGAATCAATGGTTTAACTGATCAAACCAATGGTTCAACCGGTCAAATCGATCGAACATACAACTAGTAAGAATACTGATTTCATGTCCGATTTGATTTTGAAAACACTGTGAATAATGCATAGTATTAGCTAATGTGGGTCAAGTTATCTGGCTTAATGTCGATATAAAATTGTATAAAGCCTTTATTTTCAAAACAATAAAATTTAATTAACTAAACGGTTGGTGCACATGTGTTGTATGTGTTACACATGCAGCGCAATGCGTGGGCGTCAGTATCGATACTATATCTAATGTGTACTGGTATTAGTGGTATGACCTACAATGGACTTATCATAATATATTTGTCAAATAACAAATATATCCAATGTGCTAAAAAGATAATAAAATTCTATTAATTTGGATAACCATAATAACATTAAAAAAAATATTGAAGGAAATATGTTAAATTAGAAAAATCAATTTAAAAAAAATTTATTACATCTCAAAATCCAAAAATAAAAAAATAAATTTAAAATGATCTCAAAATCCAAAAATAAAAAATAAATTTAAAATTATCATATCAACTTTTTTAAAAATGCTTATATGTACGCTTGTAAAACTTATAAAGCAAAAGCAGCATACTTCACAAAGAAGTTCGCCACGTGTACGGTTAGATTTCGATGCAACTGATTGTTCCTCATATTTAGAGGTTGATATTAGAACCCGCGAGACGGTTCGATAGGGTTTCGTATTCACTCTTTCTCTACATTATCTTCCTCTCTCTACTTTTTTCTTCTCGTTTCTCTCGAATTTTTAGCATCCATCATATGGAGACGGAGCGCGTAACGGAGTTGGCGATGGATCGGCGGCTAAGAAAGAGGCCGCGTTTGGGTTGGGATGTTGCTCCTCAACAGCTGAAGGTAATTTTTAGATCTAATCTTTAAGGTCATTTTTTTTTGTAGATCTGATAGAATATTAATGAGGTATGAATAGATTTTTTCTTTATGGGATCAATTGTCTCTAAAGGTGGATTTTTATTTGCGTAGGGATTTTACCCGGTATAGTTTTGTATGAGATCTGTATGATTAGCACATCTGGTTGTGATACCTAATATGTTGATAAATTGTCATTGAATTTATGTAAATTGCTTATATTGTTGTCTAAAGTCCAGGTTCGCGTAAATTATTTTCTTGCTGGCATTTGAACAAGAAGCCGAGTGTCATTTGACTCAAAATTGATTAGGTTTTTATCAACTTGATAGCTAGAGACTTCATTCTTTTTTTGTTGCTATGAAAGAAACATCGTAATAGCCTTTTCTGACATAGTATTTCATATAAATATATTTGTGAAGCCAAACATAAAATTTATTCTGGTACTGAATACTGTTCAATGATGACGTGATGTTTGTGCTAGCTTTATTGGCTTGAAATATCGATGTCAAAAGTTATTTATTCTTTGGTGATGTATCTTTCTTTTGGGCAATATTATGATTTGAGCTTGTAAGTGTTTTTTTATGCAAGTAGTGACGTATTAAGGTTTTCTCTTGGTTTGCCATGCGAACGAAGCCAGTTTGTCTTTGCATCAAAGCTGTTATAGAGGAGGTAAACTTAATTAATAAATTGTGATTTTGAGAAAACATGAATGGATGCGTGTGTGTAGGCTCAGCTAGGATTGTTTTGTGGACAAGAGATTGGGAATGTGACAAGCTTTGCTCCTTCAAGAACACTCTCGAGTCATCCAAATTCTATCTTTGTTAAGGCTTGGATCCAAATGGTTCCCCCCCATGGCGAGAAGATGACAAAGATGGCCATTATATATATGAGCTGGGAGAAAATTTAACTTCTCGCTGTAATTACTTCTACCATCATCAGAACCTATTATTTCAGTGTTACCTCCATAATCTATGGACTACTGTCAATTCTTTAGCTTATTGCATCAATGAATTTAAAAAAGACCATGAACTCTTGGTCCAGTATTCAGTGCTTTCCAAAATTGAATCTTGGGGCTGAATCTTTATTTAAATTCTTGAAACTTATTCTTTGACTCGGTGAAAACGGAATTATGCCTTCTTTCCGTTTCTAATTGTTCTGTTAAACTTAAATATTTTTTTTCCAATTTGCAGATAAGATCCATAGCAAGATGGGTGAAGGTATGTTAAGTCACCTGCTCTTTTTGTCTGGTGCACTAGTATGACAGTCTTTGAAGAATACAATTCTGCCTTTCAGGCACCTTTGGTCAGGTTTTGGAGTGCTGGGATAGGGAAGAAAAGAAATGGTTGCTATTAAAATTGTTCGCAGTACTAAGAAATACCGTGATGCAGCTACGATTGAGGTAGAAGTGCTCCAACAACTTGCTAGACATGACAAATGTGCTGAACGGTGAGTTTCTCATTTGTGCCAGCCTAGTATTGCCACTATTTTGGACAACAGTTAATAAATTCAGCGGTTGAACAAGTTCATTTCTTGCAGTTGTGTACAAATACGGAACTGGTTTGACTATCGAAACCATATCTGTATTGTAAGTATATGATTGATTTGGTGGATTTAATGTCCCCAACCTAACATATATTTGGGGATTAAGATTTGGATGGACTTAAATGTTTTAACAGGTCTTTGAGAAACTTGGGCCAAGCTTATACGATTTCCTTCGCAAAAACAATTATCGCTCGTTTCCCATTGATCTTGTCCGTGAGATTGGCAGACAACTTTGGAATGTGTAGCATGTGTGTAAATAGTTTCTCTTCATCAATCATGCTAGATTTTCATTATAGTGCTATATCACGTCATATATATTCTGATACTATTTTATACCAGTGAACAAATACAAATTTGGCTCTCAATGATATTTACCGTAGGTGTAGCATATTGATGTACTTTTTGTTACCATTTGTTGATTGGTTCCTGTAATCTCAGTTATGCATGATTTGCACCTCATCCACACGGACTTGAAGCCTGAGAACATTCTACTCGTCTCGCCCGGAGTACATCAAAGTTCCTGAGCACAATGTAATTTGTTAACTGACCTTCATCTTTACATGTACAAAAGCACATCCAATTTGAGATCTGTTTGTGTTGGTCCTTGCATTCGGTTTTTAAGTTTTGACATCCCTTCCAGGTTTCATCCAAGTCTATGAAGGATAGTTCATACTACAAAGAATTCCAAAATCAAGTGCCATAAAGGTTATTGATTCGGTAGCACGACTTATGACAGGCAAGACCAGTCGTACATTGTATCCACTCGACATTACAGAGCTCCTGAGGTTATTCTAGGTATGGTTACTTTTTGAATAATATTTGGTTTTTGGTACTGTTCTACTGGTGATTTGATTTTTCTCTGGGTATTATCTTATTTCATTTTCTGTTCAGGACTTGGATGGAGTTACCCTTGTGATGTATGGAGTGTTGGCTGTATCTTAGCGGAGCTTTGCTCGGTATGTCTATTTTATGCCATCTTCATTTGTTGTTTTGGTGAAACAATTTCCTGATTTCACTTGCTCTATTATTGATTTGTGGCTACTTCCTTTACAGGGTGAAGCAATGTTCCAACACATGAGAACCTAGAGCACCTTGCAATGATGGAAAGAGTCCTAGGACCGTTGCCTCAGCACATGCTGAAGAGAGCTGAGTAAGCCAGCGTTTTCCCACTGACTAATTATAAAACAAAAGACAGATATCGCAGCCTTAATTAATACATTTTATGTTTCAGCCGACATTCTGAGAAGTACATAAGAAGAGGTAGGTTAGACTGGCCGGAGGGAGCAACATCTAGAGAGAGTATTAAAGCTGTTCTGAAGTTACCACGACTTCCAAACTTGATCATGCAGGATGTAGATCACTCAGCAGGAGATCTCATCCATTTATTGCAAGGGTTGTTGAGATACGACCCCTCTCAAAGAATCTCTGCCTTAGAAGCTCTTAGACACCCTTTTTTCTCAAGAGATCGTCTAAGGAGATCTTGATAAGAAAAGATGAGCTTTGAAGGACACACCGTACTGTTATAAAATGCCAAGATAAGATGCAGCGCAGTTTTGAGCAGTATTCAATACATGTTAGAAGGGGAATGGTGCCGGAATGGTGTGCTAGGTTAGCGTGGGAATTGCAGCTAACTTGTCGAGCTTGATTTGAGTTCGTCCCGATATATATTGTACATGTGTGTTTCATCCTTGCACCTTTCTTTAACCTGGTTTTACTTTTTCTTGTGTAGTTTATACCTGATGTGAATTGTCGACACATACTCAATTTTTTTTCCCTTTAATGATATACGGATTTCTGATTTGGCGAACTGTTGGAGATGATTGTAGCCGTGTATGTTTTTGTATGTATCGTTTCTATCTTTTATCTTAGGGATGTTGGACTAGGAGATAAATCATAAGAGTTTAAATATAAAGAAATCTCTAGAACTTAGGGATCTTTGGTTAGTTTTCTTGTATAAATGCTTTGCAAATTATTCAATGAAATAGACGAAAAGGGTTTCTCCTATCCATAGTTTTTAGCACGAACGAGTAAGTTCCCCGCAGAGCAGTCTCTCAATTGGGCGTGCCAAGTTGAATATACAAGAAAGAAGCAAAGTAGGAAAAGCATAGTACATGTTAAAATGCCTGAAAGGGTCTTCAGCATAACATTCATGAAGGTCTATGAAGAGAATTTTCCTCCGCACAGCCTTAGCCAACACTGCCAACAACATTGCTCCCTCCACGGAGTTCTCATTTTCCAAGACAGGATCCATAAAACCTTTCAGTCTTTCCAACCATCTCAAACAATCCTCTAAAAACACAAGAAAATCCTTGAAAGTAATTCCATTTGTAATCGCATCTTTCCCATTTACAACTCCAGTAGAACCACTCCATATGCGCATACATCCATCTTCGTCGAAATGTGCCCCGAATTCAAGTGATTTGGCTCCAAATACCCGTTTCCCTCTTATAACTGCTCTTTCTGTATCAATGCCATCTTCCTTCTCCTTGCATGAATTTCTGGATTTTACCCATCTGAACCCTGAGATCTTTGCGCCTCCAATCACCCGTAATGAGTATACTTTTGCTGTTTATATTTCTGTGAATATAAGTAGGCCTGGTGCATTAAAAGCATATATGCAGTCCCACAACTATCAACAGCAATCTGAACCCTTTTCTCCCATGTCAATTGCTTAGCCAACTTATAATTGCACTGACAGTCCCTTAAGCTTCCGTTTTCCATGAAGTCATACAAAATAAGACATCGATCCATAACAAAAACCCTCTAGCTTCAACAACATTTAAGTGATTGATCTTTGTCAATATTGAAACAACGTTTTTTGTGGTTTCTGTCGAATCAAGCCTCACTAAAGCCTTTTGTTGCATTTTTCACCTCTTCGAAGCTGAAACATGGTGTTGAAGACCTTATCTTTGACATTCCATCAAGCAAATCTGGGGATAAAATTTGATAACTGTAGGATTTTCCTGGAAGAAAGAGATATTCTCTTCCGAGTGATCATAAATACCACAATAGAAGTAAATGTTATCATAGTCATTATACCAATAACAACTCCAAGAATCAACACAATGCTGGCCGATATTTTCTCCTGTATAATGGCCAGGGGCTCTTCATCTTGAGGCGAAGCATCAAGATTGAGAGTTCGAACTTCATTTGTGGAATGAGGAGAGTTGTACGAGGAAATATGGTAGTGTCATGATCTAGCATATATCCTTTGGAAACTCCAAATTTAAGTGCAATCAAGCTTATACTATCTCTTCTCATCACAGGATGTCACAAGATAACTCGTGCCGTTTCTTGCATCAGGACAAGCAATTTTACAGGCACATATCCACCATATAATAATTACCATGGTCATTCCCTCCAATTTTGGATTCTCCATCAATCAAACCTCTGAGCCTTGACCAACCCTTCAAAAACTTCACAGCGAGAGCACTAAAGAATCAGACTTAGAGGCATTATACAAAAAACATGGCTTCGAAGAAACGGCCAGGACACAAAAATGTCAAGGGAATAACGATTTCTTGATGTAGTTTAAGATTGTTTCGAGTCATTTTGAAACAAATTGTTACATATGAGAAGATAGGATTCGCTCGTATTGAATAGAGCAGATATAGATGAAAGAGATCGATAATTTTCTTGAGCTCTATATACTAAAAATATATCGCAACTAAGTTACTTGATGTCACATAGGTGGTTAGTTAGAAGCAGGATGTTGTGCTTCTGAGGTGCATTGAGAATTGTCATACTGTTGCTGCGGAAAGAGGATTCATCACAAGAATTAGAATGCAAAAACTCCAAATTTTTAGATGGGTTCTGCATTTTGGGTGTAAGGATTTTGAATGTAAGAAAAAGGGCTAATCTTGCAAAGAAAGATGAGCAAAAGGTGCACCTCAGTAGACTCAATCCTTGAGCTAAAAGGGAAAATGTTTGTTCATAATCAAATGTTTAAGCATGCCGCCTTGGTCGGCTTTAGACAGAGATTTTAGGATCCAGCTTATTATTGACAATAATCGACACGGCTACTTTGTCCTTTTCAAATAGAATAGAGACCAATTAAGAAATTAACCTCCTCATAGAATTTTTTTTTAAAGCATGAACTCTTATTGATCATAATTTAAATTATTTAAATAAATAATATATGACAGTTGGCAACATGAACTCGATATGTTTAGCTGATTCGTTTTTCCTTCGACCTCACGCCTTTCATGTTTACACCCACAGCATAAATACGAACTCCATGTGTTAGCTGATTCGTTTTCCTTTGACCTCACGCCTTTTCATGTTTACACCCACCCAGCCTAAATACGTACAGTTTTCATACAGTTCTGTTATATTAATATGAAATTTGATAGGCTTTCGAATCAAATCCTCGTGAGTTTATGTGATTCACCCTAATTTAGTTCAAGAGAGATTTTTTTTTCATATTTGTTTCCATTTCTACTTTTAAGTATTGCATTAACCATAAATACTCGATTTTTTCGTTACTACATCTGAATCTAACAGTCTTTTGTTTGTTTCTTAACATTTATTGTAAATAACCTAAAACGACTGCCAAAAGACCGCGGGCAGTTGGCAACCGGCACCCTGTGATTGATTCAGATTCTGAACTCGAGTTCGTCGAGGTTGATTCTTCTGGTCGCTACGGTCGAGTGCGTGCAATTCTTACTGTTACTCTGCATGTTCTGATGTTAATGTTGTTTTTTTTTCCAGAATTAAGGTATTATGTTGTTTATTTTTTAAAGGATTCGCTGGTTTGTGATTTTCCTAGACGTTTTTCGGTTTGTTTTGTATGACTATCAGTTTAATATTTTGGTTTAATTTGTTTGTTTGCCTTGTTTAATAACTTGTTTCAGTTTGTTGTATTGCAATTTTGCAGTGTAAAGAAGTATTCGGGAAAGGGGCTTTCAAGAAAGTGTGCGCTTTCTGCAAATCCTCGCTCTTTGATGTTACAATTTGTAGTATATTATTCGACTTAAAGTTTGTGCATTGTGAAGATCTAGATAATTGTTTAATGTTTAACATGTAGATATAGAGCATTGGATGAGTGGGAAGGAATAGAAGTGGCTTGGAATCAGGTTAAAGTTTCAGATCTCCTGACGGATTCTCTTGAAACGGTTGTATTCTGAATTTCACTTGCTAAAAACGCTCAAGAATAAAATATTATCAAACTCTACAGCTTTTGATCGACTCGAAACACGATTGTGCAACTTCATTACTGAAATTTTCACTAATTTTTTGTTAATGGAAATCAATGGGAGGTGAAAATTGGTGATCTTGGACTCACTGCTATTCTTTGTCAGGCACATTCAGCTCATAGTGTCATTGATAAGAGTTTGTTAGATAATTGATGGTATTCGTGGTGTCTGAATTTGGAATATATCTATTAGATGTTTAAGTTGTGAAACTGATTATATGATGTTATTTAAATGTTAGGCACACCGGAATTCAATTCATGGCGCCTGAGCTGTATGAAGAGGAATACAATGAGCTTGCGGATATATATGCCTTTTGTATGTGTCTACTAGAGCTACCGACCTTTGAGTATCCATATGTTGAATGTGCGAATGCTGCACAGATATAAAAGAAATTGACAGCAGTAAGTCATTTGCGAATTTCCAACTGCTGTTATTTAATTCTTTCTTTCCAACCACCGTTTTTAAGAAACTTCTGTTGAAGTTTCTTTATGTTCTTAGAATCAAAATATAGGCTTCTGTATCTTTATGCTTTAACATTGTCATTTCATTAACGATACCATTTATCTCTATGAAATTTTAAGATATTTTATGATCTTCACTTTTTAGCCACTAAGTTGAGTGTTCTTTTTTTTTTTTTTTTGAAATAATCAAATGATGGACTCATCTCCATCCTTTGAACTGGAAGCGCCATGGAGTTAGTCAAGTATGTCGTCGAGGTCGGAGTTTATTGGTGAAATACATGACTTGATTTTCATCCATTAGGTATAATTTTTCTAAATCTTTTTGCCACTGGGTTTGGGAGTAGAAAATATGAAAAATTTAATTAATTGCCATTATTCAAATTTGCATCAGCTAACTGATGTGTATCTTATCTTTGTGTTGGTCGAATCATACAACTACATTCTTTAACATATTTCCCAGGTGCATAGGGAATCAAGCCTGCATCATTGGATAAAGTGAAGGATCCTGGAGTCCGGAAATTCATAGAAAAATGCATTTCGAAAGTTTCTGAGCGGGTTGTCGGCCAAAGAACTACTGATGGACCCATACCTCCAACCAGTTGATGATTTTGAAAAAGAGATCGCAACCTGAATCCCCCTCCCCCAAATGCAGGTGAACTTAGGACGCTTTCTCAGATCTTTGGCTACATATTTTATCATCCTTCCAGTTTTTGACACTTCTTTTTTGCAGTAGACAATAGTTCAGGGTGATAGTGGGCAAAACCATGAAAACTCTATCCCTGAGGGAAGTCGAGATTTCACGGTGCAGGGTCAAAGAAAAGACCATAACACAATATTTTTGAAACCTCAAATGGATGATTCATCAGGTTATTTTTGCTTTTACTCCTTTTCACCACCACTGATTTTTTGTTCCAACACAATGAATGTCCCAATATACATATTTTCTTATGAGCGCAGGTCATATTCGAAACATTTACTTCCCATTTGATATCGAGGTGGATACTTCACTTTCTGTATCCAGTGAGATGGTTGAAGAGCTTGAGTTAACAGATCATGATACTTCGGTCATTAGTGCAAATGATTGAAAACTTTGTGACTGGTGTTCACCTTCCCCAGCATCTTGAAAGCATGTTAACAGGCCGGGGCTTTAAGGAAGAGAGAAAGTTCATGCCCAGATAGTAAAAGTTGGTGGGTTTGGATGTAGAGGGTTTGTTGAAAACGCTTTAGTTCATTTTTATGCTGCCTGATCAACTTGAGTTGGTTGGCCAACTGTTTGACGGAATGCATGAAAGAAGTGCCATTGCTTGGGGCTCAATGATTTCGGGGTATGTAATGTAAGTCGTGGGTATTGGAAAGAAGTGGTGCGGTTGTTCGACGAGATGTTAGGAATGGGTGGGGTTTAATGAAGTGACTTTGATTAACGTTTTGATGGCTTGTGGGAGGCTTGGGGACTTGGAGTTAGGGGAACAAGTTTATGAGTATGCATCGGTGATTGGACCGTTGAAGGATGCTGGATTGGTTATCTCTCTCATTGATATGTATGCAAAATGTGACTCCATGGCGAGGAAGGGCAGCATAACGAAAATCAGCAGCCAGCACGCAATGATGCCCTTATTCCAGCTGCGGACGAAAATCTGAAAATCATATACTGCTATGAAAAACACAAGGAAGAACATGAGGTTAGGCTACGATGCTGGAACAATTTTTTTTTGCACAGCTAACTACCACTTTGTTTGTCAAGATGTGTGTATAACTGTCATTTTCAATTTATATTTCATTTGCTCGGATGTTTGCTACATTTTTGTGTTATCCATCCTGACATCGATACCAAACCTCTTTGTTTGGATTTTTTTGGGTTGAAATATCTGGAACTTTTGGGTTCGGATGATCTTGTTTAGTTGAGTGTTTTCGGCTTGAAACAATATTAGAACAACTTTACCATAGAAAATATTATCATCTGAAATTTGGCCGGATAAGGAGATGGAGCATGCGGATCCCCTTTGTTGGAAGATATTGGGTCTTATGGGTGGGGGTGATGATCTATCTACTGTTGTGGGATCTAGTCCATGGTTACTTATCCGTAAGCATGAACGGAGACTGGAGTAAAATGAGGAATGAGTTGATTGCTTCCAACTTGTATTTGTTCCAAGTGCATTTGTTTTGCATTTTCCAATGTTTCTTATACATTTTTGCCAATAACTTGTTTAACTTTCTGATTGTATTTGTTTTTTCATATCTCATAAATTGTGATTTCATTTGAACTTGTGGGTGAAGTTTAGTAATATTTAAGGTGTTGGAAAATGTATAAGAAACTTCACCCACAAGTTCAAATCAAATCCAATACAGGAGCTATGAAAAACAAATACAATCAGAAAGTTAAACTAGTTATTGGTGAAAAATGTATAAGAAATGTTGAAAATATAAAACAAATGCACTTGGAATGACTACAAGATGGAAGCAATCAAACATTCGTATGTTTACTCAAGTCTTCGTTCATGCTTCCATATAAGTAAACATGGACCAGCTCCCACAACAGCAGATATATCGTCACCCTCATCCATAAGACCCAATGTCTTCCAACAAAAGGGATCTGCATGCTCCATCTCCTTACCCGACCAAATTTCAAGTGTCATATTTTCTAGGGTAAGTTGTTCTAATATTGTTTCAAGACGAAAACACTCATCTAAACTAGATCGTCCAACCCAAAAGTTCCAGATATTTCAACCAAAAAAAATCAAAACAAAGTTTGGTATCGATGTCAGTATGGATATCACAAAAATGACCAAGCATCCGAGCAAATGAAATATGAATTGGAAATGACAGCTATATGAACAACTTGAAAAAAGTGGTAGTTAGCCGATACAAACAAAATTTGTTCCGGGTATCGTGTCTTAACCTGTGTTCTTCCCGTAGCTGGAATAAGCATCATTATGTGTTGGTTTTCGGTATGCTGCCCTGGACCCCATGCTGTTCCTGATCCATCTCAGCCATGTGATTTTTAGAATGAATATAACGAACGTAAAAAATTAAAGGAGTTGAAGAATAATATATAAGAAAAAAGGGGATCAGACGGATGAAATAGAAAATGAGGTTACAAAATTAATTTCATAATTAAAATTTCTTCTGGGATTTAAAATGTACACATGAAAGAATTTCAAAATAAATAATGGTTTTGACAATGATCACTATATTTAGGTAACTTTTCATCATCCACTATTATTACTGTTATTTTTGGAAATTCTTCAGACAATCAAATGTTCTCTCTCTCCAGATGAGAAATACCTTGTCAATGCTCTGGCTTGCATGCATTTGTAATTCGATACCGAGAATATTTTCTCATTCCTTGAACTTTATTCACTTGTATATTTGCTCTCAAAGATTGAAATTTGCTGGCTACGTTTTGAATTTTGATGAGTCTTACTCACACAACTTATTCTTACACACTCACACGTCAATATGTAAGAATAAAAATAAATAAATCGATGTCCTATCCTTAAGTTATTAGAAGGTATGGTTTATATTATTTATAATAATTTATCAAAATCTTAAGTGGAGCGGACCATCATCTTTTATAATAAATAAATAATAGTTAATAATATAAATATGGTAGGTTATTATTATTTGTCAAAGAATAATAAACTGGCAATATATTTGTCTTCCTGAAAAAATTGTTTCTCTTAATTCATAAAATTTTTATGCTATTCAAAAAATCGAACAGAAAAAAGGGGCACTTAGACTAAAAATCCCTAAATCACGTTTCTTTTTAAAGTTCAGTCCCCAATAAGTAATTTTGAACTCTCCACTCCCTATTTACAAAAAGTTTTATTTTGAAAAAATTTCAAGAATGTACCACTTTCCAAAACATATTTTAACTAAATCTCCCAAGAAAATATTCTTTCAACTAAATCTCCCAAAAAATATTATTTCAAATATACATCTTTTAGAAAACTTATTTCAAATAAGTCCATTTTATCAAACCATAATCTAATTGTCCATTATTTATGACTAAAATACCCTTCTCTACACCTTCATCCTCAAACCTTTGCCCACTTTTCACCATTTCGCGTTCTTTATCGTTGAATTTGTTTTAGTCTAATGATACAGTGGTCATGCATTGGAGTTCATAATAACTGATAAACAAAACGTCTAATTGGTATTCAAATATCACAAAAAGAAGTTCAACAAATATTGAAATGAGGCTAACTAATGATCAGAATTTCTCATCTTTTCCTGGTTACTAATTGATTGTCAACGTTCTCGTACCAACAAAAACCCTATCTAATGCGATTAAAGCCTTAAGAAGCGCAGACGATGTTGATAGGAATAAAGATCAATTTGACGAAAAAGCCCACGAATCCCATCACCACGAGTCGCCACCTTCGTGAATTCTTTGCGATCAGGCTTGTGGCATCGCTTAACAAGGCGAAAGCTATCCTTGGCGAAATCTCTCAGTGGATCGAAAACTTGGTCCAAAGCATCCATTTTTCTTCGATTTTAATGTCACTTTTCTCAACTCCTCGTCCCGAAAAACTAATGATTCTGAAGCTTAGAAAAACTTCTTTATCGTTGAATATATTTGAGTTTTCAATCGACGACACAATTATTTTCATTGAATTTTTCCTCGTTAATTCAGTTTGCGCTCAAATTTACAAACAATTGTGCTCGATTCCTTCATTCAGTTGTGCAACATCTTTCTGTATATTGTGTGATAAAAACTAGAAAAAATATGCACATTATTCATTATTATCATCATTTTAACTTTCTTGTGTCTAGCGGTGCATGTGATTTACATGCACCGCTAGACTCATGCGATGCATATCTCATGCGGTGCATGTAAATAACATGATTCCACCAACCGTTTTTATCTACAAAACTGCAACAATCAATTCCTAATTCCCTTTGTAAATTGATTTCATTATCATTATGAATTTTCAGAAATTATCTTAGTTAAAAGTAGAAAAAATCTCCACATTATTCATTATTATCATCATTTTCACTTTCTTGTGTCTAGGCGTGCATATAATTTACATGCACCGCTAGACTCATGCGATACATATCTCATGTGGTGTATGTAAATAACTTGATTCCACCAATAGTTTTTATCTACAAGACTGTAAAAATCAATTCCTAATTCCATTTGTAAATAATTTCATCATATTATGAATTTTCAGAAACTAATCTCAGTTAAAAATAGAAAAATCTACACATTATTCATTATTATCATCATTTTCACTTTTTGTGTCTAGCGGTGCATGTAATTTACTGCACACCGCTAGCCTCATACGACATATCTCATGCGGTGCATGTAAATAACATGATTCCACCAA
>CAJQUN010001720.1:0-48506 GCA_907163345.1 Haberlea rhodopensis | reverse complement strand
TTTTTCTGCCCAGCTGCATGTATATCTTGCTTGTACAGAGATCCATTCTCATTTATATCTGTAAAAGGCATGGTATGTAATGGTCTCATTGCAATATAATTAAGTGATGTCACATTCTATTCAGGACACTAGATGTCTACCTAAACTGCCACTGTCGGATGTCCATTTACGAACACGACTAAAAGAGCTGGCTCTATCCCGGCTAAACATGCTCTGGACCCAGCTTCTTCCAACAACCAAAGCCTCGGAAGATTGCTGAGTGGTATCAGAAAACATTGTGGACGTGGAGCAAGGCAATCCATAAGAAGGGGCAGACTGGGATTTTTCCAGAAGAGATTCCCCAATATCCAGTTGCAAACTTGTCGGATATGAGAGAGGAATCCCCTGAGCTTATCTGGTACAGTATTTGTGAAAAGAAAAGATTAGACTATTAGTGAAGTGGTCTAAATTTGTCTAAACATGTAAAAGAAATAACTTATGGAATCTCCAATAATGAAGGCAAATTTGAGAGCTATATCTAGAATTGCAGTACTTGTGTACTTGCATGATTACTGAGATACTCCCACGCATCTAAAGTTGGAATTTCTTTCTAAAGTATGGAATATTCAAGATGAAGTTTCAAAGAATATTGATTCTTTGCCATAGTACTTTTGCTAAAAATCAGGAATTCTAGAAGTTAATTATGCAGAGATTGGACTCAATACCCTTTTCAATCAGGGTTTCCATTCCATTATATAGAGAAAACAGGTTACAACTTCCTTATTTAGTCCTAAATCTCTTCCTAATTTACAGAATAAATATCTACTAATTTATCAACAAGATTTACAATGCATAAGATAATAGTCTATCTAAGGAAAGTAATATCCTTGACAAAGGAAAATGATATCATTGACAAATTATGGATTTCATGATGTTAAATGTGGTGCTTCATTGTGGTCCTGTCAAGTTTTGATATCACTCCGCATACAAGTTCCAAAACATGGTGATGCCTTGTAGAATTAATAAAACCAAACTTTATCACCATTCCATAAATTGGAAGGGAAACAAAGACTCAGATGCAACCTTTTATGCTCAGAAATAAGATGCAGAGCAGATGCAGATGAGTTGTGAGATGATACTGTTTCTTCTCACTGTTCTTCTGAATCTGCCTTGTACGACATAAGCTGGTATCTAGATATATCTAAATTCAATATAACATTCTCCAAGCAGAATGTACAACTTGAAAAATTACACCAAACTTTCATATTTAACATAAAAGCTTTCTTCACGAATGGCAAACTGTTGCAAAGTTAATCAAGTAACATTCAGCTTGCCTCACATTATCAGCCGAAAGTTTCACAGTGATTACCAGAATTTGATATTTAGTACTAGGAATTTTCCTGATGCGCAAAGATGATAAATGTACAATCACAAAATCAACATACAACCTTTTTTAGCTTATTCAAAAACTCGTGAAGATTTTAGCCCTCAACCCATTCCATGATTATTGAAGGCTAATCAACAAATTTCAATTGTAGCAAAATGTTGGTGGGTGTTTATACGAAGACCCCCTTTGTATGCAATTTCTACCATCCACTCCTGCAACTGTCTTCCGGGCCTGGCATAGAATTCATGACAGACCCATCACATGATATGCCATGCTACTTTATTCACATACAATCACTTATGCAGCTCCTACTACTCAATATTGTTGAAAGTTTTAATATAGACCAACTTGAGCAAGTTATCAAAAAGTCTCGGGCAGTAAGATCTGCTAGGCATGACGCGTAACAAAATCCTGAATGTCTAGGTCTAATCTAGGAAAAAACCAGATTTATCGGGTTTTTACATTAGGAAAGTGAAAATGAAACTATTATGTTGTTGCAAGGATGTCGTTACCCTCTAACTATCATCTAGTTATCATTAATGATATTGTAACTCGTCAAACAAATAAACAATGAGAACTGGGAAGAGAACAAGCCAAATTGTAAAAGTTTTCAATAGGTTTGCAAATCATAATTTGAAGGATGCCTTAAAAGCTACTACTCCAAGCCATCCAGTTTAGAATCTGTGCAATCAAACTATTGCCATCTGAAAAAGAAGGGAAGTAAACTTACCATGTGCTTGTATCCAATATTATTTCTTTCCTGCTATCGTTCAATCATGTACCAAGCATCAGTGTCAGAAGTTCCAAACCAGCCTTCATAACATTAACAAAGAGAATTTGACAGTAAAGAGAGTAAGAACAGAAACTTCAAGAGTGGGAATAGAGTGAGAAACCAAGGGACAGCAGACAGAAGAAATACCATATGTGTCGCCACAATGATCAGCTGCGCTGTAACTAATGTTGCATAATTGGTAGACCTGGCACAATAAAAGCACAAAAGAAAAGTGAAGCACATGCCTTTCACTTCTGATTTTGATCATCACTTGTTTTTCAACCTATTTCCTATGGGGAGAGAACAAATGCCAGCAAAATTTGTGCAAGTCCTCTGCCTTGACAACAACCGATGAATATATCACATATAACAATTAATAAATGATTGAAGTTGCAAACTCTCTGGTATGGAAGAAACTCTTACATCCTACTTCACAACTTAGCCGGAAAAGTAAGATGTGGGCATATATTAGATTGTAGGTTCTTCATCAACTTCAGGCAATCACCATTCTAGAAACCAGTGCAAGCTTGGAGACTAGGTCGTGATTGCTTGGAGCTTGATTTCTCCTCTCTCGTTTCACCCAAGTGCATTTGACATTGTTTTTCCCTTCTTTCTTCTACAAATTTTTCTATCAACACACCATTTACATGTCAAATCATCATTTTCTTTACCATCATATTGATCAATCACTTTTTTCATATTATCATTGTAAAACATGAAAGGCCTTGCATGTATAGTTACCTTTCACATTAATTTTCAATATATATTATCCAAACACCATTTTGGAATTTTCATTTTGTGTATCTCCCTCATTCCTAAGAAATATAATGATGGGAGATGTGAAAGGCCAACGATATTCGCCGTAGAACTCGGTGAATATAGGAAACTGGCGTTAAGGAATCAATATTGGATTTATATTTTACTTGATTCTTGCTTCTTCATAAAGAAGTGGGTACTTGTACTAAAGATTAGTAGCTTTCCTCTGTAGACCATGCAAAAACAAAGTGAGAAACCTCAATGACTGAGTTTCAGATAAAGAAAACTCTCGAGCAAGCGTCTTTTAGCTTTAGCCCAGGAACACAACCAATCAGAATTGCAAAGATAATGTTATGCCAATATACTTTCTTAGTTGATTGCATGAAACATCTGCTAGAAAGGAGCATCAAAATAATGATATCCTTACTTGCTGGAGGAGCAGTCGAGCAGGTAGTCAAAATATCCTTCCCAAAAGCTGCAACAAATCCGTACAGAAAAAGCTTTCCATGTAAAATATGTGCAGTCAATCAATGGCACAAATATCAAATGAACAGGTATTTCAAGGATCCAACCTACTGTTTTTACTGAAATTAATTTTATTTATTTTGAATCAGAACCTATCCCAGAAAGCAATTAATACTTTCCCATTGAATAGTAATCATCTATGGATGTAATTCAATACTTTTAAACAGAAAATATTTATAAAAAAAAATCGTTCCCTTACTTACCAGGAAATGTGTCAGCATTAAAGTGCAGCATAAAAGTCAGGGATCATAATTAAAGTTCAAGTTAGGGAACGTTGCATAAAAGTCAGGGATCTTTGCTTTATTTACCCTATCTATTTTCCCTCTTTTCTCCATAAAATATTGCACTTTTTCACTCCAACTCATGATTACAAGAACAGTGTTGGTAAGAATCCCAGTTCTATAAATGCTGTACACAACGTTTTTAAGGAGTTGGATACAATTTCGAGAGACAGTCAATTTGGCAACCAGTCTAGCGGTTTTTTGTTGTTGGAAACTAAGGGACTTTTGGTGACCTTTATTGACTTTTTTAAATGATAGACTTTTGTGGAGTTTGATAGATTTCTATTGACCTTTATAGAGTCCCTTTATAGAGTCCTACAGAGTTATAAAAAGATTTTCATAGCCTTCATTATAGATTTTTACCGACTTTTTTAAATAATAGACTTTTGTGGAGATAGATTTATATTGACTTTTATTGTATTCCACATAGTTATAACAGATTTTTATACACTCTTGTAAACTTTTTTATAGAATTCTATTACAACTTTAAACTTACAAATTTTTTTGTAGATTTTGTAACTTATAATTGAAGAAAAATACTAATCAATTAAATATTAATATTTTTCCTAGAAACAAAGCTCAATGCGCCATAAATATTTTAACAGAATATTTTGAAATATATTTCAAGTAATTAATTTAATTATGTAAGTAAAACATACATTTCTATACTATTATTATAAAAGAAATATTTTATGTATTAGAATGTAACATTAAATTAGTATATATATTAATATCCTTAATCATGGTTTCTGTTAGAAATTCTGTGTTGTTCATCGGTCTACTAGCTTTCAAAAATAAATTACTGGGAAATCATAAGCCAATGTGTAAAGGCTAAAAATTCATTGTTACTGGAGTAAAGATATAGTTATATGGGTTACATGTGTATTTTTCAATTAAAAGTCTATTCAAATCTCTAGGATGAATGTAGAAGATATTTTTACTTTTTAGAGTTGTACCTAGAGCTTCAAGGTTTGTATTTAAAAGAATTCCGTAGAGTCATTAAAAGTCTATTGACATTTGATTACCACATGACTTTTAAAAACTCTATAAAAGTCTATTTTGAATCTGGTAGACTTATATAGAGTACATAGAAGTCTAGATCGAATACCAATAGACGATTATAAAGTATATAAAAGTCTAGATTGAAGACCGCTAGACTTTTAAATTCTATAAAAGTCATTAAAAGTTTAGATTGGATACACCCCCCTAAATCAAGGATCAAAGATTTGATTTGATAGTATATGGAATTTGAATATGAAGATTACTAGAATCTTGAGAATATATTTGTAGATATAATATTTCCTTATCTTAGAAGATAACATAATTAGTTAGGGAACTTGTGTATAAAATGATGTACAACCCTATGTAAAATTTATTGGGAAATATATTCTGAAATTCCACATGGTATCACAGCCAACATACAGATCGTATTTTTTTTTCGGCCTTCATCGCTGAAGCGTTGTCTCATCGGCCACGGTGACTCCATCATGACTTCCGAAGTCAATTCTGCACTCACTTCGGAGAAAACTCCGATTACTCCACCGATCGGTGACCTTCAACACATCCAGACAATCCATCGATTAACCGAAAAAAACTATCTAAAATGGTCCCAGTTTCTCCGCACTTATCTGAAGGGAAAGGGAAAAATAAGTCATTTGCTCGGAACAGGACCACTGCGCGGTGATGCTCACTTCGATGCATGGGACGAAGAAGATTCTACGATCATGTCCTGGTTATGGAGTTCTATGAGTCCTGATATTAGCGATACATGCATGTTTTTGTCCACAGCCAAGGAAGTCTGGGATGCTATTCGCCAAACATACTCCAAGGCCCGTGATGCAACACAAATATACGAGAAAAAAACCAAGACTGGAGCCACAAAACAAGGCACCAAATCAGTCACAGAATATAAGAACATTCTGCAAAATTTATGGCAAGAATTGGACCATTATCGTTTAATTGAGATGAAATGTGCACCGGATGCAGCAATCCTGAAAAATTTTATTGAACGGGATCGAATCTATGACTTCGTGGCTGGCCTTAATATGGAGTTTGATCAAGATTCTCGGGAAGGACGAGGTACCATCTTTAAATGAGACTATTTCATTGACATGTGCCGAAGAAAGCCGACGAGGCGTCATGCTTGAACCACAACCCATAGATGGATCTGCTATGATAACAAGAAGAGATAGCCCATCATCAATGCTGCCAGCCAATGGCCATCACGATACATCTCGTTCTGAGGGCCGAGGACGCGACAATAGAGACAATCTCGGGTGTACCTACCGCAAAAAATCCAGGCATACTAAAGACAAATACTGGAAGTTCCATGGCAGAAAGCATGGGTTAGTGGAAAAATGATAGGAACATTGGACTAATGGCTTATCCACATTCTAATCCTAGTTGGTCACTCTTTCCAAACGGGCCCTAATAACATTATCAGAGACATATAATCCATGAGAAGACGAGAACTTACTTGAAAGGGCGAGGGAGCAGGCGCCAGCAGGTGATTCTAGGGAGCTTAAAAAGCTCCATAGCTTAAGATTTCGTCTTTGTTGAAATCAATCTGGGTGGAGGCTTTGTCCTGCAATGGCTGCTCCGTGGATTGACCACTGAGGTAAGCTTGGCCTTTAGGTTTGGGAGGTCCGCCGTTATGACCCCATTCTTGGCTGAAGGCCCGTGACAGAGCATCATTAATTGGTGGACAATTGTCCCTGCCATTCCCGAGATACTAGCAACCCACGTGAAATAGTATGTCTGACTAAGGGGTGAAATTACTCATACACCCCTTAAACCTAAAAATTGTTAGGCTTTTTTGTAAACCTAACATTTGAAATCCTCTCAGAAATCTTAGTAGAAGAAATCGGCGGAGAAGGTGCTAGGTTCGGACGGAGTGCAAGCTTCCCACCATTTTTCGGATCTTGACTGGATTTTACACAGTATTTTGCATGCTTCTTCATTTTTTTTATTTTTGTTAGGATTTTGCATTTCATTTCAAATTTTATTTGAACTTCTTCTTTTTGTTGGCCATCTGTTGGTTGAATATTGTTAGAAAAATGGAGAAAACGTAAGATATTGTTACAAATACTTACATTAATCCGTCCAACACGCTGTGTAAACAACGATTATCAGGAAAGCCGACTTACTCCCGGAAAACGACGATTTCGGACGACAAGGAAGAATTGTACACTATTGTTCGACTCTTGTGACTCTACAAGCGCTGCAAAGTTCTCTACGCCAAGAAATCTTCATAGTGATGAAAATGGAAGACATCGGATGGTGTTCGAAGAAAGGGAGTAATCTAAAAGACTTCTGCACAGAATCAGAGGGTTACGAGTTCAGAAGAAAGTGTTTTCTAAAGAGATTTTAGGTTAAAGTTATAGAGGGGTAGTTTAGGTATTTGACAATATATCCCTAAATTTATCATACCCATTTATATCATACCAAACTTAACATTAATTTATCACCACAAATTTAATCATCATTTTAATCACTATATTTACTAGTCATTCAATAATCACATCCTTCAAACCAAACGCAATTCCCCACTACATTTCTGTACCTATACTCCTTGTCCGAGTAATAGGAAAATAACAGTGGCCAATGGTTTCTTCCTCACAGTTGCAGGTATTGGAAATATCCAACTCAGTCCACACATCATCCTACAACGTGTCTTACACCTCCCGAAACAGTCCACCAGCTTACTATCCATACATAAGCTTACACATGACATGCACCATAATGCTATTTTTCTACCTTCACAATGTAGATTTTAGGACCAGGTTTCGGGGAAGAGGATTGCACTTGCTAAGGAGAATGATGGACTCTACTACTTTGAAGAACCACAAGCCTCTACCTTTGTCACAACTCAAATCACCTCTGTCACTCCCTTCTTCATCCAATAAGGATATTATTTGGCTTTATCATTTTCGATTAGGACATCCATCATTTATCACTTTGAAAACTATGTTTCACTCTTTGTTTAAAGGGGTTAGTACTAATATTTTTTATTGTGATGTTTGTGAGTTGGCTAAACATAAATGTGTCTCTTTTCCAATTAGTAATAAAAGAAGATCGGTTCCTTTCTACTTGACACATAGTGATGTTTGGGGACCTTCCACGATCTCAAATTTATTTGGCTCAAGCTGGTTTGTCTCTTTTATTGATGATTGCAATAGAGTTTCTTGGATTTTCCTTCTTAAATAGAAATCTGATGTAGGTACTGTGCTACAGACCTTTTCATAAAATGATTCAAAACCAATTTGGGGTTAATATTAAAAGACTTCGTATAGATAATGCGAGAGATTATTTTAATCACACCCTTTCCACATATTTTCAAAACGAAGGGATTATCCATGAATCGTCTGTGTGTTCACACGCCTCAACAAAATGGGGTCGATGAACGGAAAAATGGTTATTTGTTAGCTACAACTCAAGCCCTCTTATTTCATCAACACGTCCCGAAAACTATTGGGGCGAGGCCCTACTTACTGCCACTCACATCATCAACCGAACTACCTTCTCGAGTGTTGGGATTCAACTCTCCAATGGATAATAGCTATTATCCAGCGGTCAAAACCACTAATAACCTGACCCCTCGCGTCTTTTGGTGCACTGCCTTTGTGCACAGTCACAGCAATCATTGGGGAAAATTAGATCCAGGGGCGGTTAAATGTGTTTTTATCGGCTACTCCTCTACTCAAAAAGGCTACAAGTGCTATCATCCACCCACACAAAAATCCTTCGTCTCTATCGATGTCACTTTTCATGAGCAAACCTCTTATTTCCCTCGAACTTATCTTCAGGGGGAACCTTTAGTTGAAGATAAGGATACACTTGGAACCTGATTTTTCCGAGTTACCAGTCTCTTTACATCAAGTCATTCCAACCTCTCCGGCCCTTCCCGTGACAGAAAACAATGCGCCCCGTGACCCAAATTGTTATCACAGGTATACTCAAGAAGACATTTGAATCATAATTCGGTGCAAGTCCAAATCTCAACCTCTTTTCCTGAGAATGAAGTTACTGATCCATCCAGCGGTGATCATGATGTTCCTATTGCCGTCAGGAAAGGTACAAGAGAATGCACTAAACATCCATTATATCCTTTAGCAAATTTTGTGTCTTTTAAAAAATTCTCACCATCCCACAAAAAGTTCTCTTGTTAGCTTGAACAACATTCAAATTCCTAATACTTTATTTGAGGTATTATCTAATGAGAATTGGAGAAATGTCATGAAAGAAGAAATGCAGGCTTTGGAGAAGAATCAAGTGTGGGAAACTGTTGATCTCCCACTCGGGAAAAAAGTTGTAGGATGCAAGTGTTACATTCAAGTACAAGTCAGATGGATCTCTGGAACGATACAAAGCCAAACTCGTAGCAAAGAGGTACACACAAACCTACGGGGTTGACTATCAGGAAACATTTGCTCTAGTTGCAAAAATGAATATAGTAAGAATTTTACTGGCACTTGCAACCAACTTCAATTGGCATTTTGCACAATTAGATGTAAAAAATGCCTTTCTCCATGGTGATCTAGAGGAGGAGATCACACCCTCTTTATAAAACATTCGAACTCAGGGGGGCTCACTATCTTACTTGTATATGTGGACGACATAGTACTGACTGGAAATGATGAGCCAGAGAAGAAGACATTGAGAAAGTGTTTGGCAAAAGAATTTGAGATAAAAGAGCTTGGAAGATTGAAGTACTTCCTGGGAATCGAAGTGGCACACTCAAAGGAAGGTATATTCATTTCACAACAGAAATATGTAATTGATCTCTTGAGAGAAACGGGAAAATCTGCTTGTAAACCAGCTATCATACCGATTGATCATAATCATAAGCTTGGGGAAGCAAGTAAAGATCCAGCCATAGATAAAGAAATGTATCAAAGGTTGGTAGGGAAACTCATATACCTTGCTCACACACGACCGGATATTGCTTATGCAGTAAGCATAGTCAGCCAGTTCATGCACAGCCCGAGAGAAGTTCACCTCCAAGCAGTCTACAGAAATTAACACTACTTCAAGGAATCAAGGCCAATCCTGGAAAAGGTATTTTATACAAAAGAAATACAGGAGTGGTCCCTGGGGCATATACGAGTTCAAACTATGCAAGTTTGATTACTGGCCGACGGTCTACTACTGGTTATTGCACTTTTCTTGGAGGCAATCTTATTACTTGGAGAAGTAAAAAACAGAATATGGTAGCCAAATCAAGTGCAGAAGCAGAATTCAGAGCAATGGCTCAAGGAGTGTGTGAACTATTATGGATCAAAATAATTTTAGAAGACCTTCGAATCAGGTGGAAAGGACCAATGAGATTGTACTGTGATAACAAATCTGCCATTAGTATTGCTCACAATCCTGTTCAGCACGACCGAACAAAACATATTAAAGTAGAGAGACATTTCATAAAGGAGAAGTTGGAGAGTGGAATAATATGCACCCGTATTTTCCAACTGAAAGCCAACTCGCAGACGTACTTACAAAGGGGAGAGCAGTGGTGCAGAATTTCAAGAACTTGTTTCCAAGCTGGGAATGCAAGACGCATATTCACCAGCTTGAAGGGGAGTGTTGGAAACTAAATCAAGGATCAAAGATTTGATTTGATAGGATATGGAATTTGAATATGAAGATTACTAGAATCTTGACAGTATATTTGTAGAGATAATATTTCCTTATCTTAGAAGATAACATAATTAGTTCGGGAACTTGTGTATAAAATGATGTACAACCCTATGTAAAATTTATTGGGAATATATTCTGAAACTCCACATTTATTTAAAAAATCATCATTTTTAATTCACATTTCTTATTTTGTTATAAGATCGATGATTTATAAACTTATTTTCCAATTACTGAATGAAAAAGGTTGCAATTTTGTTTGAGCTTTTCTAGCAATTTCCACCATAATTTTCAGGAATTCAGGATAATTATGACTTATGAGCACTTGTCAGTGGAGGTCGCTGCATCATATCAAAGAAGAATGCATACCGTAACTCCTCCCAGATTGTAAGAGAACGCAGGTTTCGCTGAACATAATCTGAAACATTGTTTACATCCTTTTTATGCATCTCAGAAGACACTTCAAGTGCATCTCTAATAGTGGCCATGTCATTCCGAGCTGTAGCAAGATTGATGGCTGTTTTAAGCTGTGATTATGCCAAACAAATCATTTCAGGTTAGCGAGGTGCTTTTTTCACTAGTCAATACGAAAACATTATACATGCTAAAATTACTAATCTTTGCACTTTTGGGCAAACTCGATTACTAGTCGTCATTTTGTACACTTTCTACAAACAAAAATGTTGATAGTCATAAACGTGCATGTTCGATAAAGCGCTCATATTAAATGAATAGCATTGAGGTAGAATTAAAACGTGCACCATATGTTGCCAACCATTCCATCATAAAGCTGAATCACAGTTCACTTTCCGGAACGTTAAGCCTAGCATCAGGTTGACTGCTACTTCTGTTTTCTTACATATCACATGATAGACGTAGTTGCAATCAAATGAATGCTTGCACCAAAATAGAGAATCTGTATTTTATCTTATTTTTTCAACAGAGGTCTTCAAGCAAGATGGGATCAAGAAAGACCTCAACATGTAGATACATAACTACATACAAATTCAAAAAAGGGTTTGATCATAGCCTGGGTTAAGACAAAGGAAGTGGCCAAAAGTTACCACCATGAAAGAAATAACTAGTGCTTGAGGGCTGGATCTAAACAGGACAAAAACGCCAAGAGAGACATATAATGTTACAGATAGGTGACGTTGATATGGGGGAAATTGCAAACAATAGTATTATCCTGCTCTGAAGTAATCCGCCAGATGACAGTCTTCAAACATGACAGAAGATAACATGATTGAAGCCAAAAATGAAGAAAGCTCTATCATTGGTGGTATATCAGAAGTAAAGCAAAGAAGCAATCGTGAGAGACCAAAACGATGACAAACCTAGTAACATGCTTGATGAGTTAAAATACCTTGCAGTATAAATCTAAGGAAGTGAAAAATAGTCAAATACAATTATTTTAAACATTAAAGATCTAAATGTTTGCAATAGTCCAATGTGTTGAGAAGTGGAAGCTTAACTAACCAATTCTTTCACTGCAATGAACTGCTCTTCAGTCAATTGGCAGGTCCATCCCTATAGGAATTGGGGTTATAGGGAGAGTACTTGAGTTAGAACGTCAACATGCAGAGGATATACTTAAAATGGATTGTGCTTGTTGAGACAAAACATACCGAATGAATGTGCTCTCTTATACATTCAACAAAACCACTACCGCCAATTCCCTCGGCATCAGACTCAATTAAAGCTGACAGTGTAACAAATATGTTTTAGTAAATTTACCTGCCATGCTGAAGAAAACAAATTTAAACTAGATGGCACCACAAGAGCATACCAAGGATGGTTCCATACTCAAATGACGAAAGAGGATCATCAGTTGCCCCTAATTTCAAAAGCCTGAGCCACAATCCCTATATAGAGGAAACAAATGCCATATGACGTGAAAAAAAATAAACTACTTTGTTTAGAGAGAAGCAATTTCTTGCAAGAAACATTGAGAGGTGATAATAATACACATATAGAGGTTGTCCAGTTATAATTACATGCATTTTGTAGTCAAAGATGGTAATCTGAAAATTGTCACTGTCCAGTCTATCAAGTATGACATTATGATCCTCTTGTACTTCATCACATACAAAGAACATGCTACAGAAAATATATTGTGAAACCAGATAACATGCATTTGATCTTGGCTTTGTTTGCCGAAATTGTTTTCCATATAACGATCAGATTAAAATATTTAGGAAGTAAAGGATACTTATGCTACTTAACATAGGTCGCTCTTTTAAAAAAGACAAATAGCAAATGATAAGTAGCCAAAACTGTAATACCCAAGAATAGTATAGTACCATATTTAAACACATGAAGCACAATCATAAAGCATTTTAAAATACAGAAGATGCATTCAAATGCCTGGCTTGGATGTAGGACCTAAAACACCAAATAAATTCCAACTTACACAATCATATCAAATATAGTCAACTATAGTGCATATAACTATGTTAATGAAAGGAATAGTTTACACCACCTCATAAGCAATCACTAAGAGATGCTTACAAAAAGAGAATTTCGGTAAAACCAAGAGGTCTAGGTATACAGGAAAATATATACAACCAAATTATGGATATATCTTAGAGAAAAAGAAAACAGAGAAAATAATGCACCTGTAGCTTCACTTTAATGTCTAAAACCATGCGCTCTCTTTCAGCCTGTCAAGAAATAGAAATTCAGACCAAAACAACCATGGATGTTGGGTTTGTAAGCTCTTGACTGCTACACTGATATATTAGGATACTCACAGCCCTCTCCCTTGGACTCAAGCTTTCTGGCTTAGTGTCTTTACCAACAAAAACTGAAGGTGAACTACATGAAAACAAAATCATAAAACAGAAAATAATTAGTTTCAATAAGCAGGCAAATTCATCTAGTTAGAACAAAGTATCATCTTAATTTCATATACAATCTACCTTGGAGTATGCTTTCCAGAATATTCAAGAGCACCACTTGCTGCAGCTAGTATCTGCTTCCTCCTGTCTTCCAGCTCTTTTGATAGGATATTTGAAGGAAACCTATCATAACAATACTTGGTACCTGATCCAATAAGACAGAGCAAATTGCATTAGTACCACATCCAGCTCGTAGTATGTAAGGAACTTCTTTGTACATATGTCTAATCTAGCAGCATCCAGTTCACAAATTACCAGATGTCGCCACACCAGGATCAGAAATAGTTATGATCTCAGGCTCTGTTAAAAGTGTGGGGAGAATAGTTGTAGGGTTTTGTCCCCGGCCTATAGCATCCTGTAACTTGTCAAGAAGATTGTTTCCATTTGCTTCCGAACCAAGACCTCTCTCCAAATAATCAAAGAAACCTTGGGACTCTACAAACTGGCTTATCTATCATAATTGCACAGAATAAATTTAAGGGGTCTTAGTTTTTTATGACAAAATTATAATTCCACCTGATGTACGAAACTAATAGAGAGGTCACAACTACCTTATTACAATTATTAATTTGTACAAGCGAAAAAAGATGAAAAGACTCACCATTGGATCTGGAGGCTGGTTTGATGACCGGGAACGCTTCTTCAAAAAGGCCTGGCTATTGAAGACATGAGTTGCGGTATTTTCCTGACAAAAAACAATTCAGTTACTTAATTAGATTCAGACTACTGAATAAACTATTTAAATGATAGAAATGTAAGGTTAAAGCTCCATACTATAAAATTGCGATAGCCACCTAATATTGATGCAAATAATTTCAGGAATATAAACCTGCAAGAATAAAATGTGTTCCAAGGTTGAGATAGATATAATAAATGATGGGAAGTTTTTACTCATCAGCCGATCTGCTCTTTGTGGCTATTATTCAGCTGGAAGATAAAGGTTAAAAGACAGGAAAAGCTCATAAGATCACTCATAAACACACATACATACACACAGACAAATACATGAATAAAATGACCAAACAGTGGAAATATGGTTGTGGGCTAATTCAATGCATGAATTCCAACTAAATGGGACAATAATCGTACAAATCTTGGACATGCGAGTTTGCTCGAAACAAAAAAACTCACCAAATTTAAAGCCATCTGATCAAGTTCACAGAATTTGAATGGGCTAAAGAATACAAGTACATACCTGAATTTATGATCACCTTAAGTCACTACCAAAACAAGTTAAATAAAATGAAGCGTGGAGCATCATATGCACAATTATAACTCAACCATGAAGAGCATCTGAAGGAGAAAAATAGTTCATTAATTAAGTAGTGATCGCTGCGCTTCACAAGGAAAAAGGACCACCATCAATATTTATAGAGGACGTTGATGAAAAAATTGCACATCAATTGTGAGTTCAGATAATTGCTAGTCAAAGAAAAAACTGTGTTACAGCAGGTATATGATTCATATATTAGTAAAAAATGAGAGTAAAAACCCTTAACACACAAACCACTAAATAATGTACAGCAAGTATAGGGCCAATTTCTGACGCATGTGAATTTTGAAACTTGGAAATGGAATCTATTAAGCATCTCTTCTTCTCTTGCCCAGAGGCGTATCTGTTGTGGATGAACTGTTATGAGTGGCTGGGAATGCAGTTGGTTCTTCATGAAGATCCCGTTTCCCATCCTCAACATCATATTAATATTTGGCGTCACCGTAGAAATGGGAAGGATTAGATTGTTATTTGGCTTGCTGTGGTATGGACCTTATGGCTGGAAAGGAACAACAGGATTGTTAGAGCTCTGAGTGATCAAAGGCATAATTTGTTGGATCTTGTCAAATTTAGGTCATGGTTTGGATCAAGAATGGTGGACATCCGAGTTTTATCTAGTTCGCCTTTGTTTTAGCTAGCGCTTTTCTTTTGTAGTTGTTGATTTCCTCTGTGTTGTTGTTTATTGTTGGGGTGTTGTTTGGGTCATGTCAACTGTTTTGCATGTACTCGATTTGTGTTTTGTTTCTTTTTGGTTGGTTTCTTCGGTTGTCTGTCGTAGGTGTTTTTTGTGTCTTCTTGTAAGCTTCTCCTTTTGAGTACTTTTGGTATTCCTATGTATTTTTATTTGCCCAATCAAAAAAAAAAAAAAGTATAGGAACTGAATAGTAACTAATAGGCATTTCAAATATAACTGCAGCAACTATCACTTAACCAAATTCCCTTGCCATAATTATTCAAAAAAAATTACCCATTCAACCAAATCATTATGAAAAATAGTGCAGTATGCCATGTAAGAAATCAAAATTTGAGACTCAAAAAATCTTGAACTGAAAAAGGGCATAACCAGTTCAGAGAATGTAGGGCCAGAACGAGAAAATTACTCCACAATCTACATTCAGTTAGGATGAAAGCATGAACCCATCAATGATTACACTATGAGAGTTCAAATAGGTCAACACGAATCACCTAAGATGGAGATCATGATCCTCTCCCCAAGTCCTACCGCCACCTCTAGGGCATTGCTCAAAGAAGGAACCTCCCTTCATCTGGTCAATGCCAACAACATTTGGGTATAGCAACTTCATTATTTCTCCACGCAAAAAGCTATATTCTGGTTCAGGTATCGGAGGAATATCCTCCGATGTGGTAATGAGATTGTGCTCGAGGTCAACCACCACTACCTGCAAAAAAATGAAGGAAAAAACACCTAATATTTATTACAGACATGTCATTGAATCAGAGGTCATCATAATCGTGTATGATCAAGCAGTACTAATAAAGGACTTGAAATTGGCCAATGAGGTCAATAGCAACTTTAAGCACCCAAGCAAATACCAAATTCTTCCAGCGGCAAAATGGCATTTCTATGTTACATCATGAATGAGTCAAATGAGAACAGAACCAACGTCACATTGTAAATAATTAATCGGGGAGCTTAAATATTTATAAGAGTGGAGAATAATCCTCAGAAAAGTCGCTAATAACAGAGTTAGAAATGGAAAACTTCACATGAAATCATTCTTGTAGAGTTCATGTGATACCCCATTATACCTCAGAAAAGTCGCTAATAACAGAGTTAGAATTTGGGATTGCAAGATTTTCTGATAAACACTTCATTTAACGAGAATAAAGATGGGGCAGACCAATTACTACATGAATCACCTCGCAACATTCAAAATAATTTGGAGAATACAATCAACAAAGGTAAAAATCCTTGCAAAAGCGGTATGAAGGAGACAGAGGAGGCGATGGAAAGGAAATTTGGTAAAACTTATCAAAGGAAAAAGCTATTTAAGTCCCATAGCCCCAAAACATCTTACTGCGTGGACGGAAAACCCAATCAGAGTGGACAGCACAATCAGATGGATGATAATCTCCTTGGGGCAGCAATGGAATTATGGAGTATTGGTCAGAAACTTGGGATTATTGTCAAAGGAAAAGACAAAGAAATCATAAATCAATTAATGGCAATGGAGAGAAGAGATATGACAGCCAATTCTTCTAAAGACAGACGTGTTGAAGAAGTTGGGGATGACAATGGTCGTCAATGAAGATTGCAAGTTAAAATATAAGAGGATTAGGGGGAAGGGGTAAAAGGAGGGAATTAGGGAATTTGTTTCGAAGGAGGGGATTGATTTTCTTTGTTTGCAAGAAACAAAAATTGACATGAGCACTAGAGATTTTTGCAAATCCATTTGGACTGATGATGATTTTAATTGGGTTTTTAAAGGAGCTATGGGGACAGCCGGTGGATTACTTTGCATATGGAAAAATTCTGCATTCCAAATGGAAAGTTGTTGGGGTGAAGAAGGATTATTGGGGGTGGTAGGATTTTGGGGACAAGCAAAAATTAGTTGTAATATCACCAACGTTTACTCGCCAGGTGATATAGTTTCCAAAAGAGTACTCTGGGAAAATATAGAACAGTCACAAGATTCGAGGTGGTGCATGTGCGGAGATTTTAATGCAATAAGGCATAACAAAGAAAGAAGGGGCAAAAGTTCTAATCAGTTTTCTCAACACGACTCTGAATTCGATGCTTTTGTCAACAAAACAGGGCTTTTTGATCTACCATTGATTGGAAGAAAATACACGTGGTATAGACCAGATGGTACGTGTGTTAGCCGCCTTGACAGATTTCTTATATCACAGAATTGGCTTAAGGAGTAGCCCAATTCAACCCAATGGGGATTGCAAAGAACATCATCCGACCATTGTGCAATCTTGCTCAAAAATCATGTTGTGGATTGGGGACCTAAGCCATTCAGAGTGTTGGATTCTTGGCAACAAAACAGTGAATACCAAGCTTTTGTGGAAAAGGAATGGAAAAATTTTAATATTCGTGGATGGGGTGGGTTTATTCTCAAAGAAAAGTTTAAATCCTTGAAAAATTGCCTCAACATCTGGAATAAAGAAGTGTTTGGGATGATGGATAAAAATATTGAGGATACTAAATGCAAAATTCAAGAATGGGATTGTATTGTGGATCAGAGGGAGTTAACAGAGGATGAGCAAAGTTCTCACAGGACTGAAATTATTAAATTTAGGGATGCAATGAGAATAAAGGATACATTACTCTATCAGAAATCAAGAATTCGATGGATACAACAGGGTGATGTGAACTCTAGCTTTTTTCACAAGTGTGCAAACCGTCGTCGGAAAAGAAATGAAATCCTGGGCCTATTCATTGATGGTAATTGGACTGATACGGTACAAAGCTTAAAGGATGGGATCCGATCTCATTATGCGAAGCATTTTAGCCAAGATATGTGGTACATGCCGCAGATCAATGACATCATCTTTGATCAGATGACCATTTCTGATAATAACAATCTCACAATGGCATTCTCTGAAGAGGAAATCCGTTTGGCAGTATGGAATTGTGAAAGCAACAAAAGCCCCCTGGACCCGATGTATTCAATTTCTGCTTCATCAAGAAATTTTGGAACATTTTAAAGGAGGATTTTGTGAGATTTTTTAAGGAATTTCACACCAATGGGAAGATAGTCAAAGGGGAAATCCATCTTTCATTGTCTTGATACCTAAGAAAGATAATCCGACAAGGATCGAAGAATTTAGGCCTATTGCGTTGATAGGGTGTGTTTACAAAGTATTGGCCAAGGTGTTAGCCAATAGACTTTGTCGAGTACTTGATAAGGTGATTTCTGCTTCACAATCAGCGTTTGTGGGTCAGCGTCATATCCTTGATGGAGTTGTGGTGATAAATGAGTTAATTGATGATCTTAAGAAAACAAAAAGAAAAGGAATGATCTTCAAAGTTGACTTTGAAAAAGCTTATGACTCCGTTAACTGGAGCTTCCTTGATCACATAATGAAGATGATGAACTTTGATATAAAATGGAGACGATGGATCATGGAATGCATTTCTAGTGCAACAGCTTCGGTTTTGGTTAATGGTAGCCCTTCTCAGGAATTTGATTTAGAACGGGGTCTGCGTCAAGGGGATCCACTATCTCCATTCCTTTTTGTTACCGTTTCTGAGGCTTTGAGTAGAATGGTCAACAAGGTTGTGGAAATCGGAATGCTAGATGCAATCAAAGTTGGTAGGGACGACACCGTGATTTCACATTTACAGTTTGCGGATGATACCTTTTTGTGGGTGCGGCGACTATGAGAAATGCGACAGTGTTCAAGGCTATTCTTCGTATTTTTGAGCTTTTATCTGGCCTCAAAATAAATTTTCACAAGAGTAAATTGATTGGAGTAAATGTGGATTTGAGAACAGTTGAAGAAATAGCAAATTTTTTGAACTACGACATTGGAAATTTGCCATTTAAATACCTGGGTTTACCGATTGGGGCTTCTTCGAGAAAGAAATTATTTTGGGAACCGGTGGTCGAAAGATTCAGAAAAAGACTCGGGTCTTGGGAGGATAAGAGTCTGTCTTTAGGGGGTCGTATGATATTACTCAATGTTGTGCTCTCCGCTCTACCGATCTACTACTTTACTTTCTTCCGTGCTCCAAAGTGTATTCTTTCCAAATTACAATCTTTGCAGATTGCTTTTCTATGGGGGGGAGGAGAGGGTTCTAGAAAAATCGCTTGGGTTAAATGGTCAGAAGTTTGTAAATCAAAAGTCATGGGAGGGTTGGGGGGGGTGAGGAATTTGAATTATTTCAATATGGCTTTAATGGGAAAATGGGCATGGGACATAATTAGGGAGTCGAATACATTATGGAAAAGGGTGTTGATATCCAAATATGGACCTCTGTCTTGGGAGTCTTTGACGGGTAGTTTGACTGCGGCTACAAACCAAAATCAGTGTTCTTTCTGGTGGAAGGACATTAGGAAAACTATTTTTAATAAGGACTTAGATTGGTTTACAGGGGGTTTGGTTAGACGGGTGGGTGATGGGACTCGTACTAGATTTTGGAAGGATGCTTGGGCAGGGAATGACAGTTTACTTAATCTTTTCCCTAGAAATGCTAACATTGCTAGGGATAAAGACATTTTCATTAGTGATATGGGGGTTTGGGAGGAGGGGTTTGGTCTTGGAATTGGGATTGGAGACGAGAGTTATTTTCTTGGGAACATGTATTATTTGCAAATTTGTTATCTTCTATCAACAGGATCACCATGATGCAGGGCAAAAACGACGAATGGATATGGAAGCATGAGATAAAAGGAAATTACTCTGTCGCATCGGCTTATTACTCCTTGCAGGACACCAACACAACGCTCGATTGCTCTCCAGCATATCAGATAAACTGGAATAGTTACTCTTCTAACAAAGTAACAACCTTGATTTGGAAGATTTTTAAGGATCGAATTCCAATAAAGGTTAATTTGCGCTATAGGAATATCAGAACGGGACCGATATTGGACCTATGTGAGTTCTGCCAGGAGGATGAAGTGTCAATGGAACATTTATTTTTCCTCTGTAGGAAATCTCATTCAGTTTGGATGCAGTGCTATGCTTGGTTGGGAATGTCGGTTGTTTTGTCTCATGAACCCAAAGATCATATTATTCAACACAGTGGACTATGGACACACTCAAAGGGTTTAAAAGAATGGTTAACAATTTGGCAGACGGTTATTTGGTCTATTTGGCTAGAGAGGAACAGACTAATATTTCGAAGCACGGTTGAAGAGGGAGCCTCGATGGTGAATTTAATTCAATTCAGGAGTTGGTTTTGGATTAAGAACAGATCAAAGGAGTCTTTCAGTTACTCTTTTTCGGATTGGATAAGAGAACCAATTAGTTGTATCGTATATTAACTCTTTCGTTTTAGCTTTTTATTCAGTTTCTTCAACTATGTAATCCTTAAGACTTTTTGGTGTACCTCTGGTACCTATTTATATATTTTATTTGCTCGATCAAAAAAAAAATAACAGAGTTAGAAATGGAAAACTTCACATGAAATCATTCTTGTGGAGTTCATGTGATACCCCATTATACCGATAACACGTAGCAGACCACAGCGACAATAAATTAAGATCATAACATTGATCTTCTTATGGAACCTAATGTTGTAACCCCATGACAAAACACACAAAATTCAAATGCTATTATGAGCAGCATACAGTCGATATATTCCAAACACTCCCAATTAATATGGATGGAAGGAAAGGAAGGACCGTTGCTTCCTCTGAACTGAAATGACGAACATTTTTCCTGCATAATTTATCTAGAAATGTACTTTCCCATCCACCCTACTTTTTTCTACTCGGGTAACGTTTATGAGAGAACTCTTCGCCCATACACTAACTTCAATTCAGTCCTGCGTAGTTGTACTCTTATAAGGGGAATGATATGGATATTTATATCAACCAACAAAAAACTATTTCAATCAAAGCAAAAACATTAGCATGTGCACTTTATTAAAACAATCTCAAAAGGAAAAGAAAAACTTATATCTTTATATTGAAGAAAGAACATACCCCATCCATGACAAGCCCAAACGTATCAACACCTGAATGAAGGCCCATCATGTAGGGGGTGGGGGCGTCAATGTAGTCAACTCCACTAAAAAATAGTAACGGAATGTAGACATGCTTCATGACAGAAAACATTGAATCATTAGCAAGTAATCATTTAAAAAATTCGAAGAATAAAAATCATATTACTTAGAAGTACAAGGGTGTTTCTCACACAGCAAAAGTAACTCTTCTCATAAGCCATGGTTGAAAAATGTACGACGTACCTGCCATCTAAATGGATATATTAAATGGCACACGGCTTCCGAAACAAGAGTTAAAAGCGAATATCTGCAAAGACCATGCAGGTAATCCAATTAGCACCGACAAACACAATTACAAAACATTAATGTCAACTAAACCACTTTCTCAAACAGCCAAAGAAAGCCCATTGTACACAAAAGGTTCACATATCGTAGGTTCAAATCCAAAGAAGCCAAGAAATGAAGGATTCTAAGATGGTATTTTGTTAGCATAGGATTTTTAGATATCTAATGAAGGTGATCCCATGATAGATAATCATTTAGTTTACCATTATCCTTGGGACTTAATAATTTTCAGTTGGTCGAATTTAGGAAGAACTTTTGAATTTATATTGCATGGAAAATGGATAATAAGATCATTGAATTATCAAATTAAAAGTGTTAGAAGAGATTGTGAGGTTCTCTCGAATCTAAGAGATCGTATTGTTCTCTCTAACGAGCCTCAAATTAAAAAACGTCACGGATCTTAATGATCAGCCCATAAATCACCCCATTACGTGATCCATAACAATGGACTGGAACAAATTAAAAAACGTCACGGATCTTAATGATCAGCCCATACATCACCCCATTACGTGATCCATAACAATGGACTGGAACAACTTGATACCAGAGTCAGGCATCATGGGGGAATTCTCTTTACTTCACCAACAATTTGAAGCCTTTATGAAACTGTATCAAGAGGACAAGGCAGTCGCCAAGAAACGGCAACAAGCTCTTCATGATCAGTTGGATGAGATATCCAAATGTCTGTAAACCATTTGTTTAGAATAGCAAAATCCGGGCAAAGGTAGCAGCAATCGATGGGGCAATACCGACCAACGTTGCAGTGGATAGCAAGGTAGTGATGATGGCCATTTCTATGTACTTCGAAATTTGAGGCTCAAGTTTCCCCGGTACGATAGCCAATCAGATCTGTTGGGACGGTTTAGTCGAACTTTTATTTTACACCAACGCACACCGGAGTAAGACAAGGAAGGCTTGGCCTCTTTCTACCTCAAAGGTGATGGTCAACTATAGATCTTCAAATGGAAACGAGATTGGCCAAAGTTACAGCTGAAGGAATTAAGAACAAACACCATTTTTGCTTAATCTTTGAAATATTCCAACAGCAGCTGTGAATGGAGGAGCCGAGAAATGAAGGATTCTAAGATGATGTTTTGTTAGCGTAGGCCTAGGACTTTTAGATATGATAAATATTATCCCATGAGAAATAATCATTTAGCTCATCATCATCCTTAGGATTTTTTAATTTTCGGTTGGTTGAATTTAGGAAGAACTCTTGTACTTACATTGCACAGAAAAGGAATAAAATATCATTGAATTATCAAACTAAATAGAAAATGAATAAAAGATCATTGAATTATCAAATTAAAAGTGTTAAAAGAGATCGTAAGATTCTCATATCGAGCCTTGAATCTAAGAAATCGTTGGGTTCTCTCTAATGAGCCTGAAATTACAAAAAAATCACGGATCTTAACAATCAGCCCATAAATAGCCCTATCACAAGATCCGTAACAAGGGATCATAGCATTCCACTTATGCTGTAAGTTTGTAACTATAAATTTGCCAACTGTAAGCTCTTTGTAAGAAATCATGTAGCCTGAAGAAGGAAATTGAAATCCATATTTGACGGTCCCTATTGAGGCGATCAACTTTATGAGATAATAGACCATTTTCCCAAGCGGTATAAGCAAGTGTATCACAGGTGCTAACATTTACGGAAGACAAATGAGAGAGCAAGAATATCGACAAGAAAGCCACCCCAAATTGTGTAAATCCCACGTACTAAAAGAGTAGAGTGATAACCCTCGACTGCAATACCTTTAGATCCAATCACGACCCCCACCTTGAAGATGACATCCACATCTAATTAAGAACACCAAAAGGGCACAGGGTCGTGGTGACCATGATGAGCTGAAAAAAGGACAGCAGAAAGGGCTGTGGTAGTTGAGGGTCAGGCAAGCTATGAGGAGCTGGGGGACCGTCTTTTCTAGAAATACATATATCCAGCAAGCCACTTGTAAACTTTCTTACTCTAATAAAATATGAAATTTATTTGACAGTATTTGGCTTCTATAACAATGCACTTGTATCTATGAGGTCCCTGAGATCACAAAACCTAATGATTGTGGTCACTATGCATTCAAATGAATCAATTCAACTTGAATAAAATTTGACAACTTTTTTAATAAACAATATATATAAACATGGCCAAGGACTAAGGTATATCCCTGTAAATATTAACTAGATGACACATAAAAAGTTTAATGAAATTCATAAATCAATACTTAAGCAGCAAATAATTCCAAAGGAAATGGGATAAAGAAAATACTTGTCTGAGCGGAGCAAAATCCTCCTTTCAAGTAGTACAGCTGTGAATAGTTTGATGAAATTATCGACATCCAAACACTGGAATAAAGGCTGGAAGGATATCTGTAATGACATGAAAGTAGAGTATGGGTAGGTAGAGACAGAAAACTAAAAATTCAATGGAACAAAATTTGAATGAGAAAAAAAGTTGGTGGCATACATCAACATGAGGAAGTCCATCCTTGGGTGGGACCTCAACGGCGAGCAGGCTATTTTCGATTGCAAACAAAACTCGATCCTTTCCAGGTTCAGGCAAAGGTACTTTAGAGACTAAATAAGCTATAACATCCCAGAGTGGCTTGCTGAAAAGTTTTAAAGCTGAAGACAGTAAAACCACTCTTCAAACAATAGTAATGTATATGGAAAAGAAAGCAAATAGACCACATATTCATTCTATTGCATTTGAAGTGATCTTGCAGACATGTCTGAATGACTATAAAATTTCATCTAAAGAGCCTCATATCCACCAGTACTTACTACATATAAATCTAGCAATATAGTTGGTAAAATCATTCATTTTAGTTTCAACATTGAATATTCCGTAGAACAGGAAATCATTCACCCATTCATTTGCCAGGGTTTTAAATAACCGTCCTCATTTTTCTACATGGTAACGACATGAAACAAACCCATGAAACCACTCCAATAAACCATGATGACAGCCACTAAACAATTATGAAGCCATGGGTATATACCTTTGCCTAGAAGATGCCAATATATAAAGACACACAAATATACACGTACTCAACAACCACGATTTAGGAGGACTATATTGATTGATAACTTGGAAATTTGATGAGCTATAAAACTAGGCAAGTGTGATAACATTGAAACTATGATCTTGGAAATTTGCTATTGAAAGATCTCTAAACATATGCTTTTAAGCAACTTGGTACACCTAAAAATCGATATTAATTCCAAAACATCACTCACATACACACACATTATAAAGCAATAAAAAATAAAAAAACCAAGCAACCTAAACGAACCATTAGTACCTGCTTCCCGAAGTCGAAAAACAAAGTAAGAATATTTCCTCCAACGCATCCCGCAGAATGCGAAAACCAGGCGCCCGCGAGACCAAACAAATGCATTTATCCGCGAAAGAACCGGCAGAAATGCGATACGCCTCAGCTATGTCCTCGCACACTGGGTCCCTAAACGCAATGCAACTGACATAAATCTTGGATCCATCTCCCTCAGTTAACACAATCGGATAACTCCTGGGATCAGATGAAGGGTGATTGGAATCATAGAACTGAATGCCTGCTGGCAAAACGCAAGTGGGCAGTTGAGGAGGAGGTGGAGGATAAAGGGAGTGATTTTGAGGAGGGTATTGATCTAACAGAGAGGGCGAGTACATGACGCCATTGCCATGGTATCCTTTGTTCCCATCTAGGGTTCGGATTTCTGGCCCGATTCCGCACACCACGAAGTACTCGAAGATCCGGGCCATTTGTGCGTAAGCTGAATTCAGCTTTTCGATTACTTCCAGATCTACGACGCAGTGCTTAAACCTGGTTGTCGTGGTAAGAGCGATGAAAACATCTCGACTGATCTGCGCATATGGTGGTGATCAAATATAATCTAGGCTCTTTCCGAAAATAGCTCAAACAACTTGTAGTGGGAATTGTAAATAAAATATAATAATTGATTATTCTTTGGAATAAAAATTTTATTTAAATATAATAATTAGATTAACCAGAAAGAAGAAAATAGGAATATATGTTTTTAGATTCTTTTCAATTTATTATTTCACGTATGAAAATTTCGTTCCAATTCTATTTATTTAAAAAATATTTGATCCTTTTTCCCGTACTTTTCATTTGTTGTTTTATTATTATCTATATATTTTTTATTATTATTTTTGTAATCTATATTATGAAAATTACTTTTATTTAAATATAATTTAACAAATTATAATATTTTAGATCATATTGAAAATATATCTTTTTACATATTATTAATTATACTATTTTTTTTTAGAATTCAGCAGAACTTGAAAAAACGAAGAATAACTAAAAAATATGTAATTTTTTTACCCAAAAATAAATATTAATCTGTCATGATCCATTGAGATTAAAAGCTTCATTCTTGCTGTATATCCAATAATAAATACAATATTTGTATTTATACGCTGTAATAACTAGTCCACTTATCAAAATGTCATCTTTATATCAAATTACAACTAGTTTGCTCCATCATGAGGATAAGATGTTAATTAACGATCCGTATATATTTGATCATTCTCGAACTCTTTTAAAACCATTCTTAAAACTCTTTTAAAATCACTTCTCCACTTATTTGCTTAAACCCACCAAAAAAAGTGATTGGAATGATAAGTTAAAAATCATGATAATTTAATATCCTTAATTGTTACAACTTTCAATCAATTACATTATTTTGTTGTGTGCAGCTCGGTTGGAAAATCCATAGGTGATAACTATCAATTAGTTCATTCTCGATCTATGATGTCTTGAGTTTGATTTTGGACATTTACATAACTCTGAGAGCAGAATCCAGGTGAAGGAGGACTTAATTCTCAATGGACTAGCAGGAATAAGACTTATATCGATGGGAGGAGGAACCAAGGTGCTGATTTTCAATGAAGATAAGAAGAGGTTAGAGGAGTTACTGGTTGAAGGACGTTACTGGCCGGGAGAACTCAATGTCTGAATCGATCCGTGAGGTGTGGGTAAAATGCATAGGCATATCGCCTCAAGCATGGACCCAACGATTCTTCAACCTGATTTCAAGCTAAATAAGTAAAGAAACAAACAAGAGAGACAACATGGAATATGCTAGAATTCTAATATCTTCTGCATCACAAGAATTCATACACAAAATTATTAAAGTGGATATCGATGGAGTTGTTTATTCTATTCGAATGAGGGAGGATACTTAGAGTCAACCTGTGGGAATGCCACTCTGCTTCAACACAATAGGATAAATAGTTTCAAAGAAACGTATGTTGACTCTCAGTCATCGGAGTTAGGATTTTCTAACGAGGTTATACAGGAAACAATTCTAGAGGATACAATCCTCCGCAGTTCGAAGTCAGTAAAAGCAAGGGAGATCTAGGTTTGGAATTTGGAGAGGATTTTTTTGGGAAAAGGGAAGGAAAAGGAAAGTGAGGAAGAAGTAAACCAAAGTTTGGTAGCTGAGAATATGGGGGTGAGATCTCAACAATTGTCTACAGAAGCAGTAGTCCAGACAGGGAACGAGAATGGTAATGCAAGGCAGCTAGAAGAACTCCAAAAGAAGGGTAGGGAGGCCGAGAAAGTGATTGAGAATATTTTAGAACCTACAAAGAATGTCAAGAAGAAGGTAGCAGTAGACAAAAATGAAAATACAATACCTAAGTAGACTTCTGAGAGAGAGTTGAGCAGCAAGTAGATCTCATGCTGAAAATATAGCAGAAATAATATATAGACCAAAAAACAGAGAAAACAGATTAGCAAGAGAAGTAGAAAAGCGAAAGAGAAAATGGATCAAGAGAGTTGAACGAATTTCGCAAAATGCATGTACTCGGAGGAAGAGATGGTCAACCAAGTGACTGACCGAGATAATAGAAATTGTCAATTAAGTGGAAGGAAAAAGGCAGCAAATAGGGACTTTGCTTGGGAAGCATCGGAATTGTGGAATATATGGAAATATATTGGAATTGTTGGTACATGGAATGATAAGGAGATCATAGCCCGAATGGCAGATTTGGAAAAAAGATATGTAAAGGAGATTGCGATACATACTAGTGAGGCAGCGGCTACTGGGGATGAACACGGGTGTTTATGAAGATTGTGAGTTTCAATGTTAAAGGCTTGGGGAGAAGAGCTAAAAGAAGGACTCTAAGGGATTTTGTAATTAAGGAAGGGATCGATTTCTGTGTATTCAAGAAACGAATCAAGTTATGACAAGGGACATTTGTTTGTCGATCTGGAGGAGGTGGCTTGGTATGTGTTTGGAGAGAATCATCATTTACAATGGATAGTTGTTGGGGAAAGGAGGGACTTATTGGAACAACTAAATGGGTCGGCAAATAGCTTCCTCATAGGAAAATTTTCTGAAGAATAAGTTAGGCTGGCCGTCTGGAATTGTGAGAGTTCAAAACGACCAGGTCCAGATGGATTTAATTTTCATTTTGTAAAATCATTCTGGCCAATCTTGTAAGAGGATATGATGATTTTTTTTGATGGATTCCATAGGAATGGCAGACTGGTCATGGAGGAAACCCGTCTTTCATATTACTAGTACCAAAGAAAGATAACCCTACGAAGATTGGGGAATATAGGCCAATCTCTCTAATAGGTTGTGTGTATAAGATTCTGGCCAAACTTTTAGCCACAAGACTCAGCAAAGTCTGAGAAAATATAGTTTCGGAGATTCAATAAGCTTTTGTTGGGGAAAAAAGTATTTTGGATAGGGTACTGATTATGAATGAACTGATAGACGAGACGAAGAAGAAGAAAAGGAAAGGTGATCATTTTTAAAGTTGACTTTGAAAAAGCATACGACTCAGTTAATTGGGAGCTGCTTTAGCATATTATGAAACTGATGAATTTTGATTCACAATGGTGAGGATGGATAATGGAATGTGTCTCAATTGTAAGGGCATCAATGTTGATTAATGGAAGTCCGACGAAGGAGTTTGAACTCAAAATAGGACTTTGACAAGAGGATCCTCTTTCACCTTTCCTTTACTTGATGGTGGCAAAAGCGCTAACTAAAATGATTAGCAAAGCGGTTGAAAATAACTTATGGGAGCCGATTAGAGTGGGTACTGATGAGATTCCAATATCTCATATCCAGTATGCGGTCAATACACTTCTTGTGGGAGAAGCTTCAGGCACCAGTTCTGCACATTTTCGAGCTCATGTCAGGACTAGAAATCAACTACAACAAAAGCAGCCTCATTGGAATTAATGTTGATAGAAGTACTTTAGTGGATCTAGCATACTATCTGAATTATTGTATTGGGGATTTACCATTCAAATATATTGGCATACCGGTTGGATCAAACTCAAGGAACACGAGTGTTTGGAATCCAGTGTTGGATAAATTCAGGAAAAGGTTTGCTTGCTGGGAAGACAAGAGCTTGTCACTTGGGGGGGGAATGATTTTGGTCAATGTTGTGCTTTCCTCCTTACCGGTGTATTTTTTATCCTTATTCGGTGCTCTTAAGAAAGTTTTGTCAAAATTGAAATCGTTATAGATAGCTTTTCTTTGAGTACAGCCGGTAAGTAGCCTAGGTTAAATGATTTGAAATCTGCAAATCAAATTTCAATAGGGGTCTTGGGGTTATGGATTTGGAAGCTTTTAACAAAGCTCTTCTGGGAAGATGGGGGGAACAGGTCACAGGTTGTGGGTGAAAATAATTAGATCAAAATATGGTCCCCTGAATTGAGATTGTCTGCTTACGGGGGGAATGTGAGGGGGAGAAATTATCAGTCTTTCTGGTGGAGAGATAATAGGAAAACATTATTCACATATTTAACAGGGTGGTTCAGGGATGGAGTGTATAGAAAGGTAGGAAATGGTATAGATACAAAATTCTGGAGAGATTTTTTGATGGGGCTGAGAGGCTTGACTTCAAGTTTCCTCGATTGACATCAATAACGATATATATATATATATATATATTAGTGGGTAATATGGGATATATGGTGGTGGGCGAATGGCATTGGAAATGGGACTGGAGAAGAGAATTGTTCTCGTGGAAGGTTATTTTAATTAACGAGTTGTTTCTTCTTATTGACAGGTTAGCTATGGATCTTAATAAGAAGGATAGTTGGGAGTGGCAGCATGAGCAGTTTAATAACTATTCGGTCTCATCAGCGTATCAGTTAATTCAAAATGACGTTGAGCCCGAGGTAGACATGTAGAGTTCGTTTGAAGCAGTCTGGAATTCGCTAGCCCCCAATAAAGTGGTTGCATTAGCATGGAAAATCATTAGAGTCCAGATTCCTACAAAAAAAACCTCAAATATAGGAATATTAGATCTGGTCTGATCTCAGATATTTGCGAATTCTGCAACTTGGAAGAGGAATCTACAAAACACTTGTTATGTTCTTGTCCTGAGACATATTTAGTGTGGATGGAATGTTATGATTGGCTAGGACTGAAGCTTGCTTTTACCAGGAGAACCAGATACTCAACTTCTCACTCATAATGAGCTTTGGCCTCATACTACTAGTAGGAAGGAATGTACAACAATTTGGTTTGCAATAATCTGGACTATTTGGCTGGAAATGAATGGAATGGTTTTTAGAGGCTCAGACGATCAGAGGGTTAATATGTTGGATCTGGTTAAATACAGAAGATGGTTATGGATCAAGTCGAGAAGAAAAAAATATTTTTCATTACTCTTTTTTCGGACAGGTTTTGGGAACCAATAGTATGTTTATTAGCCTGAGTTTAAGGATATATGAGTATGTTGTCTAGTTTGAGAGTTTGGCTTGAGATTAGAGAATAAGTAGTTTCTCTTGTAGCTTGACTGTTTCAATATTTCATTTCATTTTTTATTTTTATTTTATTGACAACTTTTGTGGGTATTTCTTGTACTCTTTCTATAATATTTTATTTTGCCTGATAAAAAAATAATAATAGAGAAACCTTGATTTTGTTTTCTTGGTGGCAGGCCATATGTACACCGCTGAAGAACTTAGTTTAATGGCCGAGTAAGGATATTCTTGGACATATAGCTCAATAATGGCTATAGGAAGGGGTGCAACTAAAAGTTTCATCCGATGAAATAAAATTTGTCCTGAAATACATGATCAAATATAGAAAAACAATATGCAATATATTACATTAACTCGAGCAACAAAAATATAAAACATCAAAATTATACAATAAAATAGTAAAATACTATTTAAGTCGCAACTTGCGATTATTTAAAATATCAAACTTGTTAATGATGATCTCTGTATCAACGGTAAGAGCAATCTCCATCTCAAACAACTATGTTATATAGTGGACCTAGTGGTTTATCACAGCCTCAGCCTGGTGAAATTTGAAAAATGGCGTATCATCCAAATAAAACGTTAGAAAGTACAACTAAATTTACTTTTATTCTATACTTGAGGGCTCTAGAATTCAGAGCAAAATTTTCAAATATTATCAATAAAATATTTAATTTTCATGTTTCAAAATGTAATTGGTGGAAAGGAACAAAACCAAATGCACATCGATATACCGACTACTTATCCGTTATATTGATTTGACTTCGGCGTAAGGGCAAATGACCCCAATTTGATACTGGCCTGAGACATAGCCCTACCCCAAGTGTGAGGGCTCAATACTAATTAATTGATTAATTATCACACAATGGTAATTATAGCGTAAACATCGGAATATTGTTTAACATTTATTAAATTTTGGCTCTAAAAATTTCGGCATGAACTGATTGTGTTTATATATATATATATATATATATATATATATATATATATATATATATACACACAGACCATCAGTTCATATCCCTTACACACAAATCAATTATTAAACACTTAACCATAATGGACTGAAATCAAATGAATATACATAAACTACCCACACACCCTAGGGATAAACCACTGGTAGACATATACATATAATACTGAGATAAACAGAAGAATAAACCTCTAAAATGTGGCTTCCACCAGATGTGCCCTCTCTGGCGTCCTAGCCACCTGTACAATATGTCATTGTCCACACACAAAGACAACAACAGCCCCCCTTGGGGTAAGCAAAAGTCCAATATCGAACGATCAAAAGAAATACAACATGTATCTATAACATGATATATGATTGAAATGCAATGCAATGCATTTTCATGTCGGTATCATATCGTACACCCATCCACTTGGTATATCTGAATCAATAAACGAAAGTCCAACCATATCAGAATACCTCGAGCCTGTCAAGCCTATAGGGTATCCAGACGGATGGATTTCGGCAAAGCGCCACCAACCCCAGGTCCTGACATCACATAATCATATAGGATATCCATACGATGACATCATCAAGGTGTCAATAATCCCTGTCTCAACAAATAATATCAATCAAAGGGGACCACGATTCCCTATGCCTATCGGGCCATGTAATGCCAACATAGTATCGCAGTAACAATACACAATGACCGATATCAGAATCCAAGAAGTATCAGGGTATTCAAAGATCATATCTCAACGTGTATGTCATGCATCGATGTATGTATAAAACAATAATGTGAGTTAACAAAACATTTAATTTTCATACACCGATGTACCAAATCATGAATGCTACATAAATTAAATAAAATCATGTAGCCACATAATCTCACGTAATTCAGCTAATCATAAATCAAATAATACAGATACCTATCGTATGTTACCTGATCACAACATACATTTACTTCTCGATATACTTGTAAGGTTTATATATTCACTGTGTACCAAAATAAATTCACAATTCAGGAAACTGGTAACCAAAAATTGGTTATCAATGTAGTCAAATCTTAACCAATTTAGGCTAATTGAATTGATGTAATTATACCACAATTTAATTTGCTAAATTATTTTTAGCCAATTCAAATTATTATTCAACAATTATAGTCCAAAATAACTGGTAATTATCGAAGCAAAGTCGGAAAATCGAACATCGAACTCCGGTGGCGCTATGGTCGGTGGCTGGTGTAGAAAGTTTCGTCCAAGTGAGAGGAAGTGAATCGATGTCTTGGCTTCGTCCAATTCGTAGTTGAATCGGAGAAATCAAACCAAAAGCGCAGAAACCCTAACTCGCGCGACTTCCTTTGTTTCAGGCCAAATCAAACCACTTTTTGGAACTCAAATCTTGATTATTTGGTATAGAAAGTTGTGCCGCTGAGTTGTGAAAACGGTGGTAGGTCGGGCTCGGCGAGAGGTGGCCGGCCGGCGGCGAACGGAGCGTATAAGTATACCGTGGTCGGTGGATTTCGCGAGAACTATGTTTTAGCACGTTTTAGTGTGTTTTTTGCGACTTATTTGTTTTTGCACGTTTTTCTATATGTTTTATGTCATACACCGATATATATTAATTACCGACCAATTATGAACGTCGAGGTGTCAACGGTCAACGGATACATTACATGTACAGTTTACACCTAGCGTTGTATTCCTATTTCAATTACTAAAATCAAATCTATTATTTTAATACCAGTTTTATATTTCATAATTTATTTTAAAATAATTTCGGAGTTAGTTCGAATATGTCCAAAATATATTTTTATATTCACCGTGTTCTGATCCGACTGTCAATTTCACTTCGAAATAATTAACTTCTCATTATTGGTTAGTTAATTCGTAAATTATGCTTAATTAACGTTAATCAAATTTCGGGGTATCCCCCACTTAAAAAGATTTTGTCCCCAAATCTCAAGCATATATACATATCACATTACAATCATATCTCATATCATCAGTTACATATCAAAGCTAAAATCAAAATATATATCAGCAAACATAACTGAATACATGGAATACAATGGGATATAATCAAACAAGTGTGGATAAGCTTCTCGCATCTTGCTTTCAAATTCACGTTGATTCTTCCACGCCATGACGTGTTCACTGTACTCGTACCAACGTAATAGATTTGTTACGTAGTACTTTATCCTTCCGATCCAAAATGCACACATGATGTTCGGCATAGGATAATGAAGGATCAAGTTCAACATCATCATGTTGAAGTATATGTGATGGATCATGTTCATATTTCCGCAACATAGAAACATGGAATACATTGTAAATGTTAGATAAAGTTGGAGGCAATGCAATCTATAAGCAAGATCCCCAACTCGATCAAGAATCTTGTACGGGCCAACATATCGAGATGATAGTTTACCTTGCATGCCAAACCGAACAATGCCTCTAAAGGGAGATAAATTCAGAATACGCTATCATCTTTCTGGAATTCCAATGGTCGTCTTTGCTTGTTAGCATAACTTGCTTGACAACTTGTGCGGCTTTCATCCACTGTCTAATTAATGGAACCTTATCATTCATTTCATGGATCATATCAGGTCCAGTCAATTATTTTTCACCAATTTCTTCCCAAAATATAGGTGATCTACATCGTATCCTTTATAAGGCTTCAAAAGGTGACATGCCTATGCTCGTTTGGTAGATATTATTATAAGAAAATTCTACCATTGGTAAGGCTTCATGCCATCCAACGTTAAAATCCATAACTACAACATGTAACATATCTTCAAGAGTTTAAATAGTACGCTCAGTGTGGCCATCAGTCTGAGGATGATAGGCAGTATTCATTGCCAAACGCGTACCCATAGCATCTTGAAAACTACCCCAGAATTTAGAAGTAAATATGGGATCAAGGTCAGAGACGATTGAGACAGGCACACCGTGCAGTCTCACAATATTCTCGATATACAAACGGACCATCTTCTTATAAGGATAAGTCCGTTTGTATGGAATGAAATGAGCATTTAGAAAGTCGATCAATAATAACCTAAATAGCATCACAACCTCTGGATGATCGGGGAAAATGGGTTACAAAATCCATAACAATGTGTTCCCAATTCCATTGAGGAATTTCAAGACTATGAAGTAACCCTCCCGGTTTCATTCATTCGGCTTTAACCTGCTGGCAAACCAAACATTTGGAAATAAACTCAGTTATATCATTCTTCATACGTCTCCACCAGAATTGAGGTCTAAGAGTCATGTACATCTTTCAGCCTCCAGGGTGGATACTATATTTACTACAATGTGCTTCACGGAGAAGAGTATATTTCAAATCAGAATTATCAGGAACAACCAATCGACCATTAAGTCGTAAAGAACCATTAGAAGATATCTGAAAGCCAGAAAGATGCCCTGCAGATACCAGATCTATAGATTTATGAGTTTGAATATCAGTTTATTAGGCTTTCTAGATTTTATAAATCAATTTCGACTCAATTTGTAATGCAGGGACAGTGACAGAATTCCCATGTAAATGAACAGTTCAGCCAGAAGTACATATATCATTATGTACCGATACGAATAAAGGCTAGAACAGAATCATGAACTTTATGACTAAGAGCATCCGTAGTAACGTTCACCTGTCCGAGGTGATATTGCATCTCACAATCGAAGTCCTTCAAAAGATCCATATACCTATGTTGCCTCATATTAAGATCGGATTGAGAGAATGGATATTTCAAGCTCTTGTGGTCCGAATAAATAACAAACATTTTCCAGTATAAATACAAATCTTTAATGCAACAACAATTGTTGCCAATCTCCAAATCATGTACGGGGTATCGATTTTCTTAAGATTTAAGTTAGCGAGACACAACCTAAACCATTTATAAACACATCTGTGCAAATCAAATATCCTCTGGCCATAAGGAATAGTAAGTACAGGTGCAGTGGTCAGTCTCGTCTTCAACAAAAACTTTCTTCACACTCATCTGACCAAATACAATTATTTTTTTTTGTGTCAGCTGAGTAATAGGTTTAGCAATTTTAAAATAAAAACATTTCGATAAACGATGTTAAGAATCCCACTAAACCCATGAACAATCGGGCGTCAAGAACATTGGTAGGTCTCGGTCAGTTTAACATTGCTTCGACGTTAGTTGGAGCAACAGAAATGCTAAGTCGATAAATGACATGACCCAAGAATACCACCTTGTCCATCCAAAATTTACAATTGGACAAACTGGAGTCGAAGAATTTCTTATGAGAAATCTGAAACATCAATTCCAGTTATTCCACGTCCCATTTTCATCTTGGTATACTCAAGATAACATCAACATAAATTATCATTAATCGATTAAGAAACTTTTCAAAGGCCCGATTCATCAAGTCTATGAAAATTATCAACGAAATAACATAATTATAAAATATAGCCTAAAGTTCACAATTGTCTTAACCATATATTTGCTTCGGATCGAATTCACACCAAATAATAATCACAGTGGAATCCCATTATAAAATATACATAAAATCTTACAATAAATCAAATCATGGATATAAGACAATCTACAGTCAATCACCTAGAATCTAGCTACATTCATACCAAATATCATATTTTGTAGAAAACAACAGTGACACATCTCAGATTAGTATACTTTATTGAAAAAAATATCTCAATTGAGAATGTCATGAAATAATTATTTCGATTCGTTCCAATCAAATCATTTCATCTAATAGTAAAAACCGTTCACATGACTACAATTCCCTTATTAGATTGTTATAAATCAATATCTAAACATCTTTTTCCTTTTTCTAATTTTCCCCAAAACTTTTCTAAGTGCATGGAACGTCTACCGAGTTTGTACTCGGGTTCATGCATATTCTATCCAAATCCAGAACAAAGAAAATCATCACTCCTTGAACACAAGATCCATTACAAATACGTGTAATAGGTCTGTGTCAGTTCTGAGTTTTACACAAATAAAGTTTACTTGAATATTGGATTCATGTCACATCGGCAGGTCCGTAGCAACAAAATTTATTCAATTATTTGACCATTGACTTAATTATCTTGCCTAGGGTACGGATCACGTCTGTTTGTACATCTGTACATTATTTAATTATGAATACATATGTGTCACAGATAGTAAAGGAATTTCAGCTTGGACAACCAGGCCATAAAATTCCACACACATATCAATCAGTTAAAATCGAACTACATAATGAAACTGATCAGCAGTAGTTTCGATCATTCACCGGAAAATCATATCATTACCCCAACAATAATGATATGTCATAAGGATAAGCAGTATACTTTGCTATCGGATGATCAGAGAAGATAACCTCACAACTTAAAAAATAAAGTGGGTGTCTATTTAGAATATGAAAATGGGAAAAATAAATAAATAATATCAATTTTGCCATTTTGATCTCCTTACGATATCCTCATAGCTGATAGGTAAGCCTTGATGACTTTTGCATACTCATCTCTAGAATTATCAGGTACAGGAGAAATCATGACAAAACAATCAATGCACATCTTGCAACAGATAACATGTTGCAATTTACTATTTAATTTCATTCCAAATACAAAGAGATACATGAAAAATTATTCGAAGCATAAAATCCCCAAGAATATTTCCAAAAGTTCAAAATCTATATCTCACACAGTCGTATCTTCAAAACATATAACGATGTTTTTATACGATGCGTGTTCATCACTTTACTATTTGTAACAATGTTAAACCCCATATGTCATGTTATCAAAGCAATGTCTCACCCTCGCCAGCATTCTAAATGCTGAAATGTAGGTGGCTCTATGTCCCAAAACAAATATACCTCAATCAAATCCAAGGACATTACATCACAAGGCAAATCTATCGTTCGACGTTGTTACTTCCAATAGAGTTAGGAGCAATTACATTGCTCTAACACATTCATTTATATTCAAGTTATATAGCATTAATATCATAATTGATATCAATACATTAATTTATTCAAACAAACTCAAAAGCATCAACAAGTCATTGTTAGTGTGTTTTAGAGTACATACTCTTTCTCTACCTCATACTGTAACGCATAAAATAGTATAGTATTAATATCGTGATCAATATCAACACTATACAAAATCAACATACTCAACTATCAATCATCTATTCATCACATATTAACATCGAACCAATTCAAACCAAACAAGAGCAAGTAAATCAAGTAATTCAAACACATGCGCAAATATTAATTTGTGCCCATTCAAGGGTACACAAAACTCGAGAGCATTCACGGTTATGCTCTGATATCATACTGTGAGGGCTCAATCCTAACGTAAACCGCGGAAGATTTGTTTAACATTTATTAACATTTGACCCTAAAATTTCGGCATGACCTCATCGTACGAGGAACATACCACCAACACCAAAATCCATATACTGAATATATATATATATATATAGATATATATACCATCAGTTCATATCCCTTACACACAAATCAACTATTAACACTTAACCATAATGGACTGAAATCAAATGAATATACATAAACTACTCACACACCACAGGATAAACCCCTGGTAGACATATACATATAATACTGGGATAAACAGAAGAATAAACTTCTCAAGTGTGGCTTCCACCAGACGTGCCCTCTCTGGCGTCCTGGCCACCTGTACAACCTGTCATTGTCCACACACGAAGACAACAACAGCCCCCCTTGGAGGTGAGCAAAAGCCCCACATGGAACGATCAAAAGAAATACAACATGTATCTATAACATGGTATATGAAATGAAATGCAATGCATGCCATGTCGGTATCATATCGTACACTCATCCACTGGGTATATCTGAATCAATAAACGAAAGTCCAACCATATCAGAATAGCTCGAGCTTGTCAAGCCTATAGGGTATCCAGATGGATGGACGTCGGTAAAGCTCCACCACCTGACATCACATAAATAGGGATATCCATACGGATGACATCAGCAAGGTGTCACCAATCCCCGTCTCAACAAATAATATCAATCAAAGGGGACCACGATTCCCTATGCCTATCGGGCCATGCAATGCCAACATAGTATCGCAGTAACAATACCCAATGACGATATCAGAATCCATGAAATATCAGGGCATTCAAGGATCATATCTCAACGTGTATGTCATGCATCGAAGTATGTATAAAACAATAATGTGAGTTAACAAAACATTTAATTTTCATACACCGATGTACCAAATCATGAATGCTACATAAATTAAATAAAATCATGTAGCCACACAATCTCACGTAATTCACATAATTCAGCTAATCATAAATCAAATAATACAGATACCTATCGTATGTTACCCGATCGCAACATACCTTTACTTCTCGATATACTAGGGTCGACCTGAGCTTGTAAGGTTTGTATATTCACTGTGTACCAAAATAAATCCACAATTCAGGAAACTGGTAACCAAAAATTGGTTATCAATTTAGTCAAAGCTTAACCAATTTAGGCTAATTAAACTGATGTAATTATACCACAATTAATTTGCTAAATTATTTTTAACCAATTCAAATTATTATTCAACAATTATAGTCCAAAATAACTGGTAATTATCGAAGCAAAGTCGGAAAAATCGAACATCGAAATTTATACCAAATTCGCGCAGTAACACGCACGGTTCTTGGCCGATTAAGGCGAACTCCGGTGGTGCTATGGTCGGTGGCCGGTGTAGAAAGTTTCGTCCAAGTGAGAGGAAGAGAATCAATGTCTTGGCTTTGTCCAATTCGTAGTTGAATCGAAGAAAACAAATCAAAAGCGCAGAAACCCTAACTCGCGCAACTTCGTTTGTTTCATGCCAAATCGAACCACTTTTTGGAACTCAAATCTTGATTATTTGGTATAGAAAGTTGAGCCTCTGAGTTGTGAACATGGTGGTAGGTTGGGCTCGGCGAGAGGTGGCCGCGGCGACGAACGGAGAGGATACGTACACGGTGGTCGGTGGGTCGCGCGAGAACTGTGTGTTTTCGCACGTTTTAGTGTGCTTTTCGGGACTGATTTGTGTTTTTGCACGCTTCTCTGTATGTTTTACGTCATACATCGATATATTAATTTCCGACCAATTATGAACGTCGGGGTGTCACCGATGCATGGATACATTACATGCAAAGTTTACACCTGGTGGCGTTGTATTCCTATTTCAATTACTAAAATCGAATCTATTATTTTAATACCAGTTTTATATTTTATAATTTATTTTTAAATAATTTTGGAGTTAATTCGAATGTTTTCAAAATATATTTTTATATTCACCATGTTCTGATCCGACTCTCAATTTCACTTCAAATTAATTAACTTCTTATTAATGATTAGTTAATTCATAAATTCACCAACCAACATAAAGATAAAATAATAATTTTTGATATGCTACCTACAGAGCATGGTCATAGAGTACATTTTGCTCGTGAATATTAACAATCAAAAGTTTTTGATATACACATAGAGGCACAGTGCAACATCAAACTCACAAATAAAACCAACATCGGAAAAGGAACTACACGAGGAAGAAAGGAAGGAACGAAACTCCCATAGAGGATATTTTAATTAAGGGTTTTGATATGTCCCAAGAGTTTATGACAACATTAAACTCACCGATTGAACCAACACCGGATAAGGAAGTTACACGAGGAGAAAGAAATGAACAAAACTCCTATCGAAACTCGAAAGACCAGTTATTACTCTTAATCCTTGCTACTTTAGGGTTAAGGGTAATCTGTGTGGTTTCAATTAAACTCGGGTTGGAAGATATTCAATAATTGAAATTCTACAGTGATTGTATAAATTTTTTTAAAGATTTTTGCTAATAATAATGTACATATTATTATTTTAATTTTTTAGATATATAATCGGAATAGGCAATGAAACAAAGTCAAGAATCTTTAAACAAAGGCTGAATGACCGACCTTCTCTGATCGATCATCTGCGCCGGAGCCAGAACTTGCCGCTAAAGGTGGGCTGCTGAAGAATCTCTGAGAAAGAATTAAGACTTCAACAGAGACGAGATCATTCATAGAATCTGATGGCCCGATCTTCTCCCGGGGGAAGTATAAACATATCGGCGAGTACGAAGAAAGTCGCCGTCGATAACCGAATTTCCATTTGTTTCTACTTTCGCATTGCCGAGAACATTCTGAAGCAGGTATACTGATTTTAGCCGCATGTATTTTGTCATCAATATTGATATCCAGAACCAATTTGTGAATTGAAGAGGCTTGCTGCCACTTGTTTCTCGATAATGACAATTATTTATTTTCTTGTGGAAGAATTTGAATAAAATTTCGTTAGGTTTTGGATTTTCATTGAGTATTACGGAAGAATGATTTTTATGATAAAGTGAGACCATGATTGAAATACGCTGACAAAGTTTGTGTGTAGGAGTAGTGATGGATGTAAGAACTTTAAAGGATTTGAAGCTATTGAATTAGAACCAGACACGCATGTGTTCAAATTTTATTTGGATTTTCATCATTAGGAAGTGCATTGACTCAATTTCATGGATTACAACGCATGTTAGAATGTTGTAATAGTTGTTAGGAAAATCACATAGATCTTCCTACTATTTTGCGAATACACCACGATTGGACTGGGTGAGAAGTGAGCTAGGTTGTTTTGTGCTGAAATAATTGAAAGAATGTCTGTTCCTTACCTGAAACTTGAAGCTGAAATTGCCAGTAACAGGCACCACTATTGAATTTCAAGGGAACATTGAACTGCGGGCTGATTTTGTGACAAAATTGAGCAGATATTGAAGTCTGCTTATAAGGCATATCTCCAAATATACCAGATTTCAAATATCTATTTTTCCCTGGATAATGTCTATGAGCGTAAACGAGTACGTTTTATTCTGAATCTTCTGATGAATTAAATCAGTTCTTAAGCTAGACATGGAAGGCGAAACATTCATTATACTGCCCCTTGGGTGATTGGAAGTGCACTCCACGACAAATAATTTAGGATATACTGATACTTATAATGCATGCTTTGAGATTTTAGCACATTATTTGTCGTTGGGATACTTTTTCCGGACAATCAAACATGGTGGTCTTTGGTTGCCCTGCAAAAAGGTGTTTGCTTATTCTATATGAGAACATACTTGGCTTCTTCTAGATTATAGTGAAACATACATGAAAACCTGAAGTTTGGTTTTTGCAGAGGTTTCTTTCTTCTGTGATATCTCTATGACACTATTTTATTTTTAATCAGTTTTTGAATACTGTTTGATTTTACTATTTTACTCTACTGACCTCCTCCACTTATTTAATTTTGAACTCTACTTATTTGACTTGCTAACTTAATGCTATGGTATTGACTTTTAGATGTGCTTGTAGCACAATAAATTCATTTTATGTTTATGCTTTTATTTACTTGTAGATGATTTGGTGACTTTATCTCTAATAATTAGTTTTTCATATTAAATCCTTCTCTCTATCCACCTCGTTCAATATTTTTGTTGTTTTCCAACCTATCTCAGTTAATTTTTTATTTCATTCTGTAGGCTGACATCTTTCGTGAAGAAAAGAACATTGTAGATTTATATGTTATGCTTCTTCGGTTCTCAAGGTAAAAAAGGATGTCCTATATTGAGATTCGACGTGTATTTTGTGGACAACTCTTGTCACCAAAAGATATATCGAGATAGCATGAAATACTGAAGATGGTTCCATGAATTCTGTTTGTTGTCTTTTGTTTAGTTTGGTTTCTGAGACAATACCTTGCCATCGAGACTATAGCACATCTGCACAAGGAAATAAATTTTATCTCAAACGGGTAAGAATTGCTATCCATTGTTCATTTTATATTCATTGTTATTGCTGCCGCTTCTATGTTGCATTTTTTTGGTAAAGTTTCTAATCTGCATTGATTCCTGGATTTTTCTTTAATGTACATTCCGCAGAGACTGATAGCTGCACTAACTGAGCTTGAAGAACTGAAGCCATCTGTTCTAGTAAAAATTGAGGAGTTGCGTGAGAAACATATTAGTCAGAAAAATGATTGCGGATATTTTCAGAAAAAAGAAACTGGGAAATCTCCAGTTCAAATACCTTATTTGAAGCAACAAAACTGGAGTAATTATAATAATACGACGAAGGTACTTCAGTCCACATCTAGTTGATTGGTGCTGGCTACTGTCATTTGAATTTTTTTCGGTTTTAAATTAGCTTAGATTCTGAGAGTTTATTTTTCAAGTTTAATTGAACACTGAATTGAAGTTGTTAGCTTTTTATTGTTTCCCACGAGCGACTTGGTTTACCTAATTATTGTGTGTTTGACAGAGTCTATATCCTGCTACTGTTGAATTTGGATATCACGGAAAGAAGGTTCATTTGCTCACAAAACCGGTAGAAGAGCATCTCAGTAGAATGTAAGCCGTTTAAGTTAACTCCGTAGATCTTTTGAGCAGCAGAAACAATTAGTTTTAAAAGCTTACTCTTCCTCCTCGCAGAATTAGGTACTGATTTGTAGAAATAAATATTGTATGAATGCTTACATTTTATTGTGGCTGGAAATCCTTGTCATTCCCTCAACTAAAAACACATTTCTCAACGTGCCATTCTGTAGTTCATGCCCTTCCCTCACTACATGGTGCAGTTGCCCCAGTGTTATAAAAAACACCATTTATCTGCACGATGTACACCGACTATTTCTCAGGTTAATTAATCCAGGAAAAAATCTGAACTATTTCTTTTCCTTTTTTCTTTTCCATGCGTGTCTCTTCCTATTTGACATGTACAGGCATAGTTATTAAATGCCCATAAAGCACTAAAGCGCAAAAGGGTCATGGGGCTATAGCGCATAGCGCGACGCGAAGCGCGCGCTTTGCTAAAGTAAAGCGCAATAGCTTATATATTTTTAATATATCAAAAATATCCATAAAATTTAATCAAACTCATTAGCAACAATTAGTAGTATGCTTTAGCAATGTTAAAAGCTTAACAATTTATATTTTGCTATATTCTCAAGTATTTATCAAACTTTGAATTGACTCATTGGCGATTGTGATGACTGATCACTGATGAACTATGTCACGTAAAAATTGAAGGAAAAGAAAATATAAAACAAGAATGGAGAATCAATCCAAAAATAAATATTAATTTGAGATGAAAAAAGGAAAGGAAATAATGCAATGTAATTTTGAAGAAAAGAAAAATAGAGCACTTGAACACATCAACCTACTTATCAGTCGGCGGCGACTGGAGGCTGGAATTTTATGCAACAAGACTAAAAAAAACAGTAACCCTAAAACTCTCTAACTTAACCCTAATATTCTAATTTGAAGCCCAGCCTTAGCAACGTATTTTGATAACCTGTCAGTCCCAATTTTCAAGCCTTAGCAAAGGCGCGCTATAGCGCGCGCCTTGGCTAATTGAAAAAGTGCAGATAGTGCACATAGCACGCGCTTTGCCAAAACACGAGGCGCATGGCCTGCGAGGCGCACGACCCGCGCCTCGTTTCTCCTTGAGGTTTAGCGCGCGCTATGTGAGCTTTTAATAACTATGTGTACAGGCTCATTTCAAATATTCAACTTTAGGATACAAGAACAACATTTTAGTCAAAGCAGAAAGCTATTTTATTACGACAATTAAAGGATTTTCAAATTTAAAATGTTCTGCAAGTTAATGTTCCAATACATTTATTCATTGTGAAGGGAAATTTGAGAAGACCCCCCAGCAGCCCAGCCATAACCATCAAGATAGCCGTTACAATTTGGCTGCAACATAAAAAATTTCCCTCATTGTCCAACTCCTTAGCTTTAAATAGTTTATAAATCAAATGCCTTCAATAAATAACCATCGAGGTACACAAATTGAAGTATTTTATTGAAAAAGATTGATATTGTTAAATTTCTGGTGTCATATAGATGGTATGTAGCAAATACTGTGGTAATTTTTAAACTGATGGTTTTATTATACGAAAATTAATATATGCCGTTGAAAGTATTCAAGGACTCGTAATATAAATTTATGGAAATGTACAGAGTTATGAAGATTGAATTAACTTCCCATTGAATAAACAATTTGCATACAGTTGTATATCATGATACTAGACACTCTCTCTAGACATTCTATTTTTCCCTAAATATTGACCTAAACCTTTGTCAATGTGTACAAATAATGTTTTCCTGCCTTTTTCTTTGTAGATCACTCAGTATTCCCCGCCCAAAGGAGGAAACTCTATCTAGACATTCTATTTTGGGCCCCAACGGGCTTCATGGACAACGGCAACCTCCTTCTATTCAAAAGGTGGTCCTGACAATTCGCTGATGTAAAATATGCATCATGAAAGCAATTTTTTTTTATTATAATTTTAATTTGTTTGCAGGTTCAATATCCAAGAAATGATGACTTTACTCCTATTGAGGTTCCAAGGTCGAGTAATGCATATGAACCACAAATTTAAGATTTTTTTTGCTGCTTGATTTTATTGTTCCGTGTTAAGTTTATGGAAGACACTTGATAATGTACATATACAACGTGGTTCTTGAGAACTTTTAATGGCTTTAGGTAATACGCTGCATGCTTATGATTTTGTTGATGGGCATATGGTGATTTAACATGCTTTGTGATCCTTGTAGGAACACTATCACTCAACTTTCTATCAAAGATGGAACTATGACAGGAGATGATGGTGGAAGTTCAGAACAAGAAAGAATTGTTTTGGAATCTGTAGTTCAGCCAAAAAATGACCGTCAACCATTAAAGAATCAAGAATTTGATTCACTCATTTCTTTTGAACCTGTTGAAATCGCACCGCAAACAGAAATTATTAGACAACCTTCTCCACCTCCTGTTCTGGTGGATGTACAGGATCTTATCCCTGCGTCGCCTCCATATACTGAGACTATGAACGAATGTGGGCAGGAGAATTCTTCCAGTGTCTCTTTTATTTGCTCTGAAGATCCTCTGCAGTTGCACATAGTAAGGTGTTACATATTGTTTTTCGATATGATTTTTTTTTTTTTTTAATCTGAAATCAAGTGCTACCGAATAGTTTTTAAATTTGAATATTCCATTTCCAATCTGAACTTGATTTCTTTGCAAAAATATCTAATGTTTATATGAAGCTTCCGCAGTAAAGAAAAGTATGCGTACTCATGGTGCTTGTTCTTTCATCAGTCAACCCAGATGATGGACAGTTTTATGAAGCTGGCCAAGTCCAACACAGATAGAAACTTAGAAACATGCGGCATCCTTGCGGGTTCCCTTGTAAGTGCCAATACCATTTAGATATTCTATTTTGATTTTAACAATCACCATAAGTCATCATTTCATATTTGTAGCATTATTTATCAGATGCATTCTTTTGAACAAACCTGTTATTTGTCACAGAGAGACCGAAAATTCTATATCACAGCTGTAATTATTCCGAAGCAAGAATCAACATCAGATTCGGTAAGCCAGAGTTTTCCTCTTAAATATGCGAAACACTTGACAAGAAGCTTACAGCGTCTGATTTTTGTTTTTATCATTCTGGTCAAGCAGTGCCAAGCCACAAATGAGGAAGAAATATTTGAAGTGCAGGACAAACAAAGTCTTTTTCCACTTGGATGGATTCATGTACGTATAATTTTGGCATTTGGGTGCATTAGGGTGCTTGTTTTGATTATTATCCATCTATAGAAGAATATGTTTCTACTGTCTTTGGTTTAGGCTGTAAGCGAAATTGTCAACATAATGTTTTCTTGTTCTTATGTTTCTCTCTTTGTTCTTCGCTTGGTGGGTATAACAGTGATTATGAACTCTTTCCTCATGAATCACACTTATGCAGTTATTTTATCTTGCCACCAACAAGTCATATATGGATGGAATTAACTCCACCATCACTGTTCAGGAGCAGTCAATACCTCACAATTGGGGCTTATAACATTCTTAATCATGTGCTTTAGACATATCATATCGGAGAATGACACTTGTTTTTAAAAATTTATTTGTAGAGAAGCTCTCTCGCGTAACAGAGCTTTCATGTATGTCCCTTATAAAATATACAATTTTTTAAAGATATTTACAGCACTGAATTAAAATTATTTGCATAATAAATATATATTGTAATAAGGGAGCCAGAAGGTGTTTACCCTTCACTTACTGCTTATACTACTCAATAAGCTTCTGTCTATACCAGACACAGTAACCTAGCACGATACTTAGACAAGTAGCTTACGAACTTTTAAGTGACTATCAGGCTTATTTATCATCTTAAGTTCTATCTATGACCCCTTAGTTACAGAGATGGAATCCTATATTAATTGGAACAGAGATACCGATTTTAATTAGGAATAAAAATCATATTTCAAATGAGAATAAAATTCTAGATGTTCCTGTTATATATAATCTTTGGAAATTAAGGTTTCCTTATTCGGCAGGTTCTTGTTAAATTTGAATTTATTTCACTAATCAACTATGAAATTCGGATTCTATAGATTCTATGCATGCGTATGTCAGGCAAAATACTTATCCAAGGTACAATTTCTTGTCTATGCTGTTTGTCTCCACTGTTTCTCTGATTCCTCCCGTTTGGATAGTCTTCAGCTCGGATAGCCCTTATATTTTTTCTTTTTACAAAATAGCCCTTATTAATATACTGACCTCTCGACTTCTCCATACGTCGGATTTTATACAAGTATTTTGAGATGGGCTCCCGAATGATCTGTTTTAGGTATTGAGCTTCTCACACCATTTCGACTACACTTTATAGTCTACTCAGTTAGGTCAACACTTTTTTGGCCCTTACAGTATGTCACGAGGAAAGATTTCTTTTTTGCCTTTTTCTGCCCTCTGGTTTTGGTGCCATCCGATATAAAAAACTGAAGAATTTTTAAGGAATTGCCTTTTTAACTTTATAATATTTAAGTTGGTGCCATCCGATATAAAAAACTGAAGAATTTTTACTCTTAAATCTCATTTACCAGAGCCCATTCAGAGACTCTGAAATTTAAACTATGGATGGTTTAGGGAAAGAAACCAGAAGCTTTGGTGCTTGTTTTGTTGGAATGAAGTTGACAAGCATGTGAAATTTAAGGCTCATCTTGATAAGGAATGCCTGTATGATTTCATCGTGGGGATTAGTAGTGAATTTGATGAAGACCTGGAGAATTTTGGGAAAGGAAACCCGCTTCCTCTATTGGCAAGCTTTCGAGGAAGTGAGGTGTGGAAACTTGTGGCATGTTGTGTTAAAAGACAACTTTCTTGAGCACGAGAATGCTGTGTATCAGTAATACTTTTCATTAGACAAGTTTTACTGTCTACAGCAAAAATATGGTGTCCGTATTCAGCACTTGCCATAGCCTGAGGGTTTACGGACTAAAATATCCTGTCATTGTGTGTGTTGCCCATTCTCTTTATTGATCTTGGCACCAAGCAGGTATTTTTCACAAACTACATTTAAGGATTAACATTTGACTATCTGCTTTGCAGACACATCCTACACAATCTTGTTTCATGTCGTCAATTGATATTCACACGCACTACTCCTATCAGGTAAAATCATGTTTCATTTACCTCCTTGTATGTTGGTGGTTTGCTTCTTCTTATTAGCTTTCATTCTTTTTCAAACACATCTTTATATATTTTACAGATAATGTTACCCGAAGCTATTGCCATTGTCATGGCACCCAACGACTGTTCGAGGTTAATTCCAACATTTTCATCGCACACCTGTCCTTTCTTCGTCTAACGGAATGTTAAATTAACCTGAAATTTTTTGTGCATTCAGAAACCATGGAATTTTCCGGTTAACGTCAGGCGGAATGACAGTCATAAGGGAATGCCCAAGACGAGGGTTTCATTCGCACGATCCGCCCTCGGATGGTAGCCCTATATACAGGCATTGTACTGATGTTTATATGAATTCCAATTTGAGATTTGATGTTATGGATCTACGTTGATCTGTTTGCAATTGGATTCATTAATTTGTGAATTTCATTCATTAATGACACATATGATTGAAAGAAATCTCTTTGTATTGTTTTCGGACAGAAGATCCACATATGGTTTCCGAGGTGAAGGTGAAGAATCGAAAGATGTAATTCTTTGTCATAATCTGTTATATATATGATTTTAGAAAGAAAATTAAAACTATTTAGAAGATAGAGAGCACAATCTCTTCTTCTTTTTCCGTCCTTTTCTTTATAATATAATTTCTCATTTCAAGAAAACACAATTTTTTTTTATACATTTCAAATTATACTTTCAGCCACATCTACGATCGACTCAAAATTTTGTTTTATGTCACAGATGATCTATTTTATTGAGATAATTTT
>CAJQUN010001719.1:0-48522 GCA_907163345.1 Haberlea rhodopensis | reverse complement strand
ATTGGTTGACGAATACATATAAACTCTGAACGAACTATTCGATAAACGAAATCGAAATTTTCAAAAAAATAAAAAAAACGTCCAAAACTGTGAAATTTACTCAAAAAACTCTTCCAACCAAGAAAATGATGCATCCATGACACACTCTCGAATATTCGCACGAAATAAAAATTCATTAAAAAATGAGAAACTTACATAGTTTGTGCAAATTTGTTCAAAAACTTCTCAAACCAAGAAATGATGTATGCATGCCACATACTCGAATGCTCACACGAAATCGCAATTTATCAAAAAAACTTACAATCATTTTTGAAAACTTCATCCAACCAAGAAAATAATGTATTCCAACACTTGATGTTGAAATTCTATAAATTGATTGGATTTAAAAGACATATATATACTCTAATATTCGCGAAAATCGAAATTTGTCAAAAAATAGAAAAAAAACGTCCATAACTATGAAATTTGCTCAAAATCTTCCCTCCAACAGAAATTGATGTAGTCATGACACATAATCGAATAGGAAAGAACTCAAAATCTATCAATAAATCAAAAACTTGCGTAGTGCTGCGCAACTTTTCTCAAAAACATCTTCCAAACAAAGAAAATGATGTCTCAATAGCTGATGTTAAAAATTTCACAAATTGATTTGATTTACGAAGAGATATACTCGAATATTATCACGAAATCGAAATTTATAAAAAAAAATAAAAAAAAAAAAACGCCAAATAACTTGAAATTTGCTCCCAAGCAAAAAATGAATTTTCCATGACACATTCTCAGATATTCTCATGGAATCAAAATTTATCAAAAAAACATTCGTAATGTGTGCAAATTTCTCAAAAACTTCTTCCAACCAAGAAAAGGATGTACTCAGTACTTGATGTTAAAAATTCCACAAATTGATTTGCTTTACGATGGACATATACTCGAATATTCGCACGAAATCGAAATTTATCAAAAAATAAAAAAAAACGTCCATAACTGTGAAATTTGCTCAAAAACTTCTTCCAACCAAGAAATGACGTACTCAATACTTGATGTTAAAATTCTACAAATTGAATTGCTTTACGAAGACAAATACTCAAATAGTCGCGCGAAATCAAAATTTATCAAAATATAAAAAAACATCCAGAACTGTGAATTTCGATCAAAAACTTCTTCCAACCAAGAAAATGATTTATCCATGACACGTACTCGGATATTCGCACTGAATCGAAATTCATTAAAAAATGAAAAACCTTACGTAATTTTTGAAAATTTCTCAAAAACATCTTTCAATCGTGATAATGATGTATTCAATACTAGATTTTAAAATTTCCACAAATTGAATTGGTTTACGAAGACATACACTCGAATATTCGCACGAAATCAAAATTTAGCAAAAAATATAAAATACGTCCATAACTGTGAAATTTGCTCAAAAACTTCTTTCAACCATGAAAATGATGTATTAATGGAACATACTCAAATATCGAAGCAAATGAAAATTTGACAAAAAAAATAGAAAAACTAGCTTAATTTGTGTAAATTTCTCAAAAACTTCTTCCAACCAAGAAAATACATGACACATAGTCGAATATTCGCACGGAATCTAAATTTATCAAAAAATAAAAAAAATTAAGTAATTTTTTAAAATTTCTCCAAAACTTTTCCCAATCAAGAAAATGATGTATTCAATACTTGACGTTAAAATTCCACAAGTTGAATTGGTTGACGAATACATAACTCTAATATTCGTACGAAATCGAAATTTATCAAAAAAATAAAAAAAACGTCCAAAACTGTGAAATTTGCTCAAAAACTTCTTCCAACCAAGAAAATGATGCATCCATGACACACTCTCGAATATTCGCACGAAATAAAAATTCATTAAAAAATGAGAAACCTTACATAGTTTGTGCAAATTTGTTCAAAAACTTCTTCAAACCAAGAAAATGATGTATGCATGCCACATACTCGAATGCTCACACGAAATCGCAATTTATCAAAAAAACTTACATCATTTTGAAAACTTCATCCAACCAAGAAAATAATGTATTCAACACTTGATGTTGAAATTCTACAAATTGATTGGATTTAAAAGACATATATATACTCTAATATTCGCAGGAAATCGAAATTTATCAAAAAAATAGAAAAAAACGTCCATAACTATGAAATTTGCTCAAAAACTTCCTCCAACCAAGAAATTGATGTATTCATGACACATACTCGAATATGGAAAGAACTCAAAATCTATCAATAAATCAAAAACTTGCGTATCTGCGCAACTTTCTCAAAAACATCTTCCAACAAAGAAAATGATGTACTCAATAACTGATGTTAAAATTTCACAAATTGATTTGATTTACGAAGAGATATACTCGAATATTAGCACGAAATCGAAATTTATAAAAAAATAAAAAAAAAACGCCAAATAACTTGAAATTTGCTCCCAAGCAAAAAAATGAATTTTATCCATGACACATTCTCAGATATTCTCATGGAATCAAAATTTATCAAAAAAACATTCGTAATTTGTGCAAATTTCTCAAAAACTTCTTCCAACCAAGAAAAGGATGTACTCAGTACTTGATGTTAAAATTCCACAAATTGATTTGCTTTACGATGGACATATACTCGAATATTCGCACGAAATCGAAATTTATCAAAAAATAAAAAAAAACGTCCATAACTGTGAAATTTGCTCAAAAACTTCTTCCAACCAAGAAATGACGTACTCAATACTTGATGTTAAAATTCTACAAATTGAATTGCTTTACGAAGACAAATACTCAAATAGTCGCGCGAAATCAAAATTTATCAAAATATAAAAAAACATCCAGAACTGTGAATTTCGATCAAAAACTTCTTCCAACCAAGAAAATGATTTATCCATGACACGTACTCGGATATTCGCACTGAATCGAAATTCATTAAAAAATGAAAAACCTTACGTAATTTTTGAAAATTTCTCAAAAACATCTTTCAATCGTGATAATGATGTATTCAATACTAGATTTTAAAATTCCACAAATTGAATTGGTTTACGAAGACATACACTCGAATATTCGCACGAAATCAAAATTTAGCAAAAAATATAAAATACGTCCATAACTGTGAAATTTGCTCAAAAACTTCTTTCAACCATGAAAATGATGTATTAATGGAACATACTCAAATATCGAAGCAAATGAAAATTTGACAAAAAAAATAGAAAAACTAGCTTAATTTGTGTAAATTTCTCAAAAACTTCTTCCAACCAAGAAAATACATGACACATAGTCGAATATTCGCACGGAATCTAAATTTATCAAAAAATAAAAAAAAATTAAGTAATTTTTTAAAATTTCTCCAAAACTTTTCCCAATCAAGAAAATGATGTATTCAATACTTGACGTTAAAATTCCACAAGTTGAATTGGTTGACGAATACATAAACTCTAATATTCGTACGAAATCGAAATTTATCAAAAAAATAAAAAAAACGTCCAAAACTGTGAAATTTGCTCAAAAACTTCTTCCAACCAAGAAAATGATGCATCCATGACACACTCTCGAATATTCGCACGAAATAAAAATTCATTAAAAAATGAGAAACCTTACATAGTTTGTGCAAATTTGTTCAAAAACTTCTTCAAACCAAGAAAATGATGTATGCATGCCACATACTCGAATGCTCACACGAAATCGCAATTTATCAAAAAAACTTACATCATTTTTGAAAACTTCATCCAACCAAGAAAATAATGTATTCAACACTTGATGTTGAAATTCTACAAATTGATTGGATTTAAAAGACATATATATACTCTAATATTCGCAGGAAATCGAAATTTATCAAAAAAATAGAAAAAAACGTCCATAACTATGAAATTTGCTCAAAAACTTCCTCCAACCAAGAAATTGATGTATTCATGACACATACTCGAATATGGAAAGAACTCAAAATCTATCAATAAATCAAAAACTTGCGTATCTGCGCAACTTTCTCAAAAACATCTTCCAACAAAGAAAATGATGTACTCAATAACTGATGTTAAAATTTCACAAATTGATTTGATTTACGAAGAGATATACTCGAATATTAGCACGAAATCGAAATTTATAAAAAAATAAAAAAAAAACGCCAAATAACTTGAAATTTGCTCCCAAGCAAAAAAATGAATTTATCCATGACACATTCTCAGATATTCTCATGGAATCAAAATTTATCAAAAAAACATTCGTAATTTGTGCAAATTTCTCAAAAACTTCTTCCAACCAAGAAAAGGATGTACTCAGTACTTGATGTTAAAATTCCACAAATTGATTTGCTTTACGATGGACATATACTCGAATATTCGCACGAAATCGAAATTTATCAAAAAATAAAAAAAAAACGTCCATAACTGTGAAATTTGCTCAAAAACTTCTTCCAACCAAGAAATGACGTACTCAATACTTGATGTTAAAATTCTACAAATTGAATTGCTTTACGAAGACAAATACTCAAATAGTCGCGCGAAATCAAAATTTATCAAAATATAAAAAAACATCCAGAACTGTGAATTTCGATCAAAAACTTCTTCCAACCAAGAAAATGATTTATCCATGACACGTACTCGGATATTCGCACTGAATCGAAATTCATTAAAAAATGAAAAACCTTACGTAATTTTTGAAAATTTCTCAAAAACATCTTTCAATCGTGATAATGATGTATTCAATACTAGATTTTAAAATTCCACAAATTGAATTGGTTTACGAAGACATACACTCGAATATTCGCACGAAATCAAAATTTAGCAAAAAATATAAAATACGTCCATAACTGTGAAATTTGCTCAAAAACTTCTTTCAACCATGAAAATGATGTATTAATGGAACATACTCAAATATCGAAGCAAATGAAAATTTGACAAAAAAAATAGAAAAACTAGCTTAATTTGTGTAAATTTCTCAAAAACTTCTTCCAACCAAGAAAATACATGACACATAGTCGAATATTCGCACGGAATCTAAATTTATCAAAAAATAAAAAAAAATTAAGTAATTTTTTAAAATTTCTCCAAAACTTTTCCCAATCAAGAAAATGATGTATTCAATACTTGACGTTAAAATTCCACAAGTTGAATTGGTTGACGAATACATAAACTCTAATATTCGTACGAAATCGAAATTTATCAAAAAAATAAAAAAACGTCCAAAACTGTGAAATTTGCTCAAAAACTTCTTCCAACCAAGAAAATGATGCATCCATGACACACTCTCGAATATTCGCACGAAATAAAAATTCATTAAAAAATGAGAAACCTTACATAGTTTGTGCAAATTTGTTCAAAAACTTCTTCAAACCAAGAAAATGATGTATGCATGCCACATACTCGAATGCTCACACGAAATCGCAATTTATCAAAAAAACTTACATCATTTTTGAAAACTTCATCCAACCAAGAAAATAATGTATTCAACACTTGATGTTGAAATTCTACAAATTGATTGGATTTAAAAGACATATATATACTCTAATATTCGCAGGAAATCGAAATTTATCAAAAAAATAGAAAAAAAACGTCCATAACTATGAAATTTGCTCAAAAACTTCCTCCAACCAAGAAATTGATGTATTCATGACACATACTCGAATATGGAAAGAACTCAAAATCTATCAATAAATCAAAAACTTGCGTATCTGCGCAACTTTCTCAAAAACATCTTCCAACAAAGAAAATGATGTACTCAATAACTGATGTTAAAATTTCACAAATTGATTTGATTTACGAAGAGATATACTCGAATATTAGCACGAAATCGAAATTTATAAAAAAATAAAAAAAAAACGCCAAATAACTTGAAATTTGCTCCCAAGCAAAAAAATGAATTTTATCCATGACACATTCTCAGATATTCTCATGGAATCAAAATTTATCAAAAAAACATTCGTAATTTGTGCAAATTTCTCAAAAACTTCTTCCAACCAAGAAAAGGATGTACTCAGTACTTGATGTTAAAATTCCACAAATTGATTTGCTTTACGATGGACATATACTCGAATATTCGCACGAAATCGAAATTTATCAAAAAATAAAAAAAACGTCCATAACTGTGAAATTTGCTCAAAAACTTCTTCCAACCAAGAAATGACGTACTCAATACTTGATGTTAAAATTCTACAAATTGAATTGCTTTACGAAGACAAATACTCAAATAGTCGCGCGAAATCAAAATTTATCAAAATATAAAAAAACATCCAGAACTGTGAATTTCGATCAAAAACTTCTTCCAACCAAGAAAATGATTTATCCATGACACGTACTCGGATATTCGCACTGAATCGAAATTCATTAAAAAATGAAAAACCTTACGTAATTTTTGAAAATTTCTCAAAAACATCTTTCAATCGTGATAATGATGTATTCAATACTAGATTTTAAAATTCCACAAATTGAATTGGTTTACGAAGACATACACTCGAATATTCGCACGAAATCAAAATTTAGCAAAAAATATAAAATACGTCCATAACTGTGAAATTTGCTCAAAAACTTCTTTCAACCATGAAAATGATGTATTAATGGAACATACTCAAATATCGAAGCAAATGAAAATTTGACAAAAAAAATAGAAAAACTAGCTTAATTTGTGTAAATTTCTCAAAAACTTCTTCCAACCAAGAAAATACATGACACATAGTCGAATATTCGCACGGAATCTAAATTTATCAAAAAATAAAAAAAAATTAAGTAATTTTTTAAAATTTCTCCAAAACTTTTCCCAATCAAGAAAATGATGTATTCAATACTTGACGTTAAAATTCCACAAGTTGAATTGGTTGACGAATACATAAACTCTAATATTCGTACGAAATCGAAATTTATCAAAAAAATAAAAAAACGTCCAAAACTGTGAAATTTGCTCAAAAACTTCTTCCAACCAAGAAAATGATGCATCCATGACACACTCTCGAATATTCGCACGAAATAAAAATTCATTAAAAAATGAGAAACCTTACATAGTTTGTGCAAATTTGTTCAAAAACTTCTTCAAACCAAGAAAATGATGTATGCATGCCACATACTCGAATGCTCACACGAAATCGCAATTTATCAAAAAAACTTACATCATTTTTGAAAACTTCATCCAACCAAGAAAATAATGTATTCAACACTTGATGTTGAAATTCTACAAATTGATTGGATTTAAAAGACATATATATACTCTAATATTCGCAGGAAATCGAAATTTATCAAAAAAATAGAAAAAAAACGTCCATAACTATGAAATTTGCTCAAAAACTTCCTCCAACCAAGAAATTGATGTATTCATGACACATACTCGAATATGGAAAGAACTCAAAATCTATCAATAAATCAAAAACTTGCGTATCTGCGCAACTTTCTCAAAAACATCTTCCAACAAAGAAAATGATGTACTCAATAACTGATGTTAAAATTTCACAAATTGATTTGATTTACGAAGAGATATACTCGAATATTAGCACGAAATCGAAATTTATAAAAAAATAAAAAAAAAACGCCAAATAACTTGAAATTTGCTCCCAAGCAAAAAAATGAATTTATCCATGACACATTCTCAGATATTCTCATGGAATCAAAATTTATCAAAAAACATTCGTAATTTGTGCAAATTTCTCAAAAACTTCTTCCAACCAAGAAAAGGATGTACTCAGTACTTGATGTTAAAATTCCACAAATTGATTTGCTTTACGATGGACATATACTCGAATATTCGCACGAAATCGAAATTTATCAAAAAATAAAAAAAAACGTCCATAACTGTGAAATTTGCTCAAAAACTTCTTCCAACCAAGAAATGACGTACTCAATACTTGATGTTAAAATTCTACAAATTGAATTGCTTTACGAAGACAAATACTCAAATAGTCGCGCGAAATCAAAATTTATCAAAATATAAAAAAACATCCAGAACTGTGAATTTCGATCAAAAACTTCTTCCAACCAAGAAAATGATTTATCCATGACACGTACTCGGATATTCGCACTGAATCGAAATTCATTAAAAAATGAAAAACCTTACGTAATTTTTGAAAATTTCTCAAAAACATCTTTCAATCGTGATAATGATGTATTCAATACTAGATTTTAAAATTCCACAAATTGAATTGGTTTACGAAGACATACACTCGAATATTCGCACGAAATCAAAATTTAGCAAAAAATATAAAATACGTCCATAACTGTGAAATTTGCTCAAAAACTTCTTTCAACCATGAAAATGATGTATTAATGGAACATACTCAAATATCGAAGCAAATGAAAATTTGACAAAAAAAATAGAAAAACTAGCTTAATTTGTGTAAATTTCTCAAAAACTTCTTCCAACCAAGAAAATACATGACACATAGTCGAATATTCGCACGGAATCTAAATTTATCAAAAAATAAAAAAAAATTAAGTAATTTTTTAAAATTTCTCCAAAACTTTTCCCAATCAAGAAAATGATGTATTCAATACTTGACGTTAAAATTCCACAAGTTGAATTGGTTGACGAATACATAAACTCTAATATTCGTACGAAATCGAAATTTATCAAAAAAATAAAAAAACGTCCAAAACTGTGAAATTTGCTCAAAAACTTCTTCCAACCAAGAAAATGATGCATCCATGACACACTCTCGAATATTCGCACGAAATAAAAATTCATTAAAAAATGAGAAACCTTACATAGTTTGTGCAAATTTGTTCAAAAACTTCTTCAAACCAAGAAAATGATGTATGCATGCCACATACTCGAATGCTCACACGAAATCGCAATTTATCAAAAAAACTTACATCATTTTTGAAAACTTCATCCAACCAAGAAAATAATGTATTCAACACTTGATGTTGAAATTCTACAAATTGATTGGATTTAAAAGACATATATATACTCTAATATTCGCAGGAAATCGAAATTTATCAAAAAAATAGAAAAAAACGTCCATAACTATGAAATTTGCTCAAAAACTTCCTCCAACCAAGAAATTGATGTATTCATGACACATACTCGAATATGGAAAGAACTCAAAATCTATCAATAAATCAAAAACTTGCGTATCTGCGCAACTTTCTCAAAAACATCTTCCAACAAAGAAAATGATGTACTCAATAACTGATGTTAAAATTTCACAAATTGATTTGATTTACGAAGATATATACTCGAATATTAGCACGAAATCGAAATTTATAAAAAAATAAAAAAAAAACGCCAAATAACTTGAAATTTGCTCCCAAGCAAAAAAATGAATTTTATCCATGACACATTCTCAGGATATTCTCATGGAATCAAAATTTATCAAAAAAACATTCGTAATTTGTGCAAATTTCTCAAAAACTTCTTCCAACCAAGAAAAGGATGTACTCAGTACTTGATGTTAAAATTCCACAAATTGATTTGCTTTACGATGGACATATACTCGAATATTCGCACGAAATCGAAATTTATCAAAAAATAAAAAAAACGTCCATAACTGTGAAATTTGCTCAAAAACTTCTTCCAACCAAGAAATGACGTACTCAATACTTGATGTTAAAATTCCTACAAATTGAATTGGTTTACGAAGACATGCACTCGGATATTCGCACGAAATCAAAATTTAACAAAAATATAAAATACGTCCATAACTGTGAAATTTGCTCAAAAACTTCTTTCAACCATGAAAATGATGTATTAATGGAACATACTCAAATATCGAAGCAAATGAAAATTTGACAAAAAAATAGAAAAACTAGCTTAATTTGTGTAAATTTCTGAAAAACTTCTTCCAACCAAGAAAATACATGAAACATAGTCGAATATTCGCACGGAATCTAAATTTATCAAAAAATAAAAAAAAATTAAGTAATTTTTTAAAATTTCTCCAAAACTTTTCCCAATCAAGAAAATGATGTATTCAATACTTGACGTTAAAATTCCACAAGTTGAATTGGTAGACGAATACATAAACTCTAATATTCGTACGAAATCGAAATTTTTCAAAAAAATAAAAAAAACGTCCAAAACTGTGAAATTTGCTCAAAAACTTCTTCCAACCAAGAAAATGATGCATCCATGACACACTCTCGAATATTCGCACGAAATAAAAATTCATTAAAAAATGAGAAACCTTACATAGTTTGTGCAAATTTGTTCAAAAACTTCTTCAAACCAAGAAAATGATGTATGCATGCCACATACTCGAATGCTCACACGAAATCGCAATTTATCAAAAAAACTTACATCATTTTTGAAAACTTCATCCAACCAAGAAAATAATGTATTCAACACTTGATGTTGAAATTCTACAAATTGATTGGATTTAAAAGACATATATATACTCTAATATTCGCAGGAAATCGAAATTTATCAAAAAAATAGAAAAAAACGTCCATAACTATGAAATTTGCTCAAAAACTTCCTCCAACCAAGAAATTGATGTATTCATGACACATACTCGAATATGGAAAGAACTCAAAATCTATCAATAAATCAAAAACTTGCGTATCTGCGCAACTTTCTCAAAAACATCTTCCAACAAAGAAAATGATGTACTCAATAACTGATGTTAAAATTTCACAAATTGATTTGATTTACGAAGAGATATACTCGAATATTAGCACGAAATCGAAATTTATAAAAAAATAAAAAAAAAACGCCAAATAACTTGAAATTTGCTCCCAAGCAAAAAAATGAATTTATCCATGACACATTCTCAGATATTCTCATGGAATCAAAATTTATCAAAAAAACATTCGTAATTTGTGCAAATTTCTCAAAAACTTCTTCCAACCAAGAAAAGGATGTACTCAGTACTTGATGTTAAAATTCCACAAATTGATTTGCTTTACGATGGACATATACTCGAATATTCGCACGAAATCGAAATTTATCAAAAAATAAAAAAAAACGTCCATAACTGTGAAATTTGCTCAAAAACTTCTTCCAACCAAGAAATGACGTACTCAATACTTGATGTTAAAATTCTACAAATTGAATTGCTTTACGAAGACAAATACTCAAATAGTCGCGCGAAATCAAAATTTATCAAAATATAAAAAAACATCCAGAACTGTGAATTTCGATCAAAAACTTCTTCCAACCAAGAAAATGATTTATCCATGACACGTACTCGGATATTCGCACTGAATCGAAATTCATTAAAAATGAAAAACCTTACGTAATTTTTGAAAATTTCTCAAAAACATCTTTCAATCGTGATAATGATGTATTCAATACTAGATTTTAAAATTCCACAAATTGAATTGGTTTACGAAGACATACACTCGAATATTCGCACGAAATCAAAATTTAGCAAAAAATATAAAATACGTCCATAACTGTGAAATTTGCTCAAAAACTTCTTTCAACCATGAAAATGATGTATTAATGGAACATACTCAAATATCGAAGCAAATGAAAATTTGACAAAAAAAATAGAAAAACTAGCTTAATTTGTGTAAATTTCTCAAAAACTTCTTCCAACCAAGAAAATACATGACACATAGTCGAATATTCGCACGGAATCTAAATTTATCAAAAAATAAAAAAAAATTAAGTAATTTTTTAAAATTTCTCCAAAACTTTTCCCAATCAAGAAAATGATGTATTCAATACTTGACGTTAAAATTCCACAAGTTGAATTGGTTGACGAATACATATACTCTAATATTCGTACGAAATCGAAATTTATCAAAAAAATAAAAAAAACGTCCAAAACTGTGAAATTTGCTCAAAAACTTCTTCCAACCAAGAAAATGATGCATCCATGACACACTCTCGAATATTCGCACGAAATAAAAATTCATTAAAAAATGAGAAACCTTACATAGTTTGTGCAAATTTGTTCAAAAACTTCTTCAAACCAAGAAAATGATGTATGCATGCCACATACTCGAATGCTCACACGAAATCGCAATTTATCAAAAAAACTTACATCATTTTTGAAAACTTCATCCAACCAAGAAAATAATGTATTCAACACTTGATGTTGAAATTCTACAAATTGATTGGATTTAAAAGACATATATATACTCTAATATTCGCAGGAAATCGAAATTTATCAAAAAAATAGAAAAAAACGTCCATAACTATGAAATTTGCTCAAAAACTTCCTCCAACCAAGAAATTGATGTATTCATGACACATACTCGAATATGGAAAGAACTCAAAATCTATCAATAAATCAAAAACTTGCGTATCTGCGCAACTTTCTCAAAAACATCTTCCAACAAAGAAAATGATGTACTCAATAACTGATGTTAAAATTTCACAAATTGATTTGATTTACGAAGAGATATACTCGAATATTAGCACGAAATCGAAATTTATAAAAAAATAAAAAAAAACGCCAAATAACTTGAAATTTGCTCCCAAGCAAAAAAATGAATTTATCCATGACACATTCTCAGATATTCTCATGGAATCAAAATTTATCAGAAAAACATTCGTAATTTGTGCAAATTTCTCAAAAACTTCTTCCAACCAAGAAAAGGATGTACTCAGTACTTGATGTTAAAATTCCACAAATTGATTTGCTTTACGATGGACATATACTCGAATATTCGCACGAAATCGAAATTTATCAAAAAATAAAAAAAACGTCCATAACTGTGAAATTTGCTCAAAAACTTCTTCCAACCAAGAAATGACGTACTCAATACTTGATGTTAAAATTCTACAAATTGAATTGCTTTACGAAGACAAATACTCAAATAGTCGCGCGAAATCAAAATTTATCAAAATATAAAAAAACATCCAGAACTGTGAATTTCGATCAAAAACTTCTTCCAACCAAGAAAATGATTTATCCATGACACGTACTCGGATATTCGCACTGAATCGAAATTCATTAAAAAATGAAAAACCTTACGTAATTTTTGAAAATTTCTCAAAAACATCTTTCAATCGTGATAATGATGTATTCAATACTAGATTTTAAAATTCCACAAATTGAATTGGTTTACGAAGACATACACTCGAATATTCGCACGAAATCAAAATTTAGCAAAAAATATAAAATACGTCCATAACTGTGAAATTTGCTCAAAAACTTCTTTCAACCATGAAAATGATGTATTAATGGAACATACTCAAATATCGAAGCAAATGAAAATTTGACAAAAAAAATAGAAAAACTAGCTTAATTTGTGTAAATTTCTCAAAAACTTCTTCCAACCAAGAAAATACATGACACATAGTCGAATATTCGCACGGAATCTAAATTTATCAAAAAATAAAAAAAAATTAAGTAATTTTTTAAAATTTCTCCAAAACTTTTCCCAATCAAGAAAATGATGTATTCAATACTTGACGTTAAAATTCCACAAGTTGAATTGGTTGACGAATACATAAACTCTAATATTCGTACGAAATCGAAATTTATCAAAAAAATAAAAAAACGTCCAAAACTGTGAAATTTGCTCAAAAACTTCTTCCAACCAAGAAAATGATGCATCCATGACACACTCTCGAATATTCGCACGAAATAAAAATTCATTAAAAAATGAGAAACCTTACATAGTTTGTGCAAATTTGTTCAAAAACTTCTTCAAACCAAGAAAATGATGTATGCATGCCACATACTCGAATGCTCACACGAAATCGCAATTTATCAAAAAAACTTACATCATTTTTGAAAACTTCATCCAACCAAGAAAATAATGTATTCAACACTTGATGTTGAAATTCTACAAATTGATTGGATTTAAAAGACATATATATACTCTAATATTCGCAGGAAATCGAAATTTATCAAAAAAATAGAAAAAAACGTCCATAACTATGAAATTTGCTCAAAAACTTCCTCCAACCAAGAAATTGATGTATTCATGACACATACTCGAATATGGAAAGAACTCAAAATCTATCAATAAATCAAAAACTTGCGTATCTGCGCAACTTTCTCAAAAACATCTTCCAACAAAGAAAATGATGTACTCAATAACTGATGTTAAAATTTCACAAATTGATTTGATTTACGAAGAGATATACTCGAATATTAGCACGAAATCGAAATTTATAAAAAAATAAAAAAAAACGCCAAATAACTTGAAATTTGCTCCCAAGCAAAAAAATGAATTTATCCATGACACATTCTCAGATATTCTCATGGAATCAAAATTTATCAAAAAAACATTCGTAATTTGTGCAAATTTCTCAAAAACTTCTTCCAACCAAGAAAAGGATGTACTCAGTACTTGATGTTAAAATTCCACAAATTGATTTGCTTTACGATGGACATATACTCGAATATTCGCACGAAATCGAAATTTATCAAAAAATAAAAAAAAACGTCCATAACTGTGAAATTTGCTCAAAAACTTCTTCCAACCAAGAAATGACGTACTCAATACTTGATGTTAAAATTCTACAAATTGAATTGCTTTACGAAGACAAATACTCAAATAGTCGCGCGAAATCAAAATTTATCAAAATATAAAAAAACATCCAGAACTGTGAATTTCGATCAAAAACTTCTTCCAACCAAGAAAATGATTTATCCATGACACGTACTCGGATATTCGCACTGAATCGAAATTCATTAAAAAATGAAAAACCTTACGTAATTTTTGAAAATTTCTCAAAAACATCTTTCAATCGTGATAATGATGTATTCAATACTAGATTTTAAAATTCCACAAATTGAATTGGTTTACGAAGACATACACTCGAATATTCGCACGAAATCAAAATTTAGCAAAAAATATAAAATACGTCCATAACTGTGAAATTTGCTCAAAAACTTCTTTCAACCATGAAAATGATGTATTAATGGAACATACTCAAATATCGAAGCAAATGAAAATTTGACAAAAAAAATAGAAAAACTAGCTTAATTTGTGTAAATTTCTCAAAAACTTCTTCCAACCAAGAAAATACATGACACATAGTCGAATATTCGCACGGAATCTAAATTTATCAAAAAATAAAAAAAAATTAAGTAATTTTTTAAAATTTCTCCAAAACTTTTCCCAATCAAGAAAATGATGTATTCAATACTTGACGTTAAAATTCCACAAGTTGAATTGGTTGACGAATACATAAACTCTAATATTCGTACGAAATCGAAATTTATCAAAAAAATAAAAAAACGTCCAAAACTGTGAAATTTGCTCAAAAACTTCTTCCAACCAAGAAAATGATGCATCCATGACACACTCTCGAATATTCGCACGAAATAAAAATTCATTAAAAAATGAGAAACCTTACATAGTTTGTGCAAATTTGTTCAAAAACTTCTTCAAACCAAGAAAATGATGTATGCATGCCACATACTCGAATGCTCACACGAAATCGCAATTTATCAAAAAAACTTACATCATTTTTGAAAACTTCATCCAACCAAGAAAATAATGTATTCAACACTTGATGTTGAAATTCTACAAATTGATTGGATTTAAAAGACATATATATACTCTAATATTCGCAGGAAATCGAAATTTATCAAAAAAATAGAAAAAAACGTCCATAACTATGAAATTTGCTCAAAAACTTCCTCCAACCAAGAAATTGATGTATTCATGACACATACTCGAATATGGAAAGAACTCAAAATCTATCAATAAATCAAAAACTTGCGTATCTGCGCAACTTTCTCAAAAACATCTTCCAACAAAGAAAATGATGTACTCAATAACTGATGTTAAAATTTCACAAATTGATTTGATTTACGAAGAGATATACTCGAATATTAGCACGAAATCGAAATTTATAAAAAAATAAAAAAAAACGCCAAATAACTTGAAATTTGCTCCCAAGCAAAAAAATGAATTTATCCATGACACATTCTCAGATATTCTCATGGAATCAAAATTTATCAAAAAAACATTCGTAATTTGTGCAAATTTCTCAAAAACTTCTTCCAACCAAGAAAAGGATGTACTCAGTACTTGATGTTAAAATTCCACAAATTGATTTGCTTTACGATGGACATATACTCGAATATTCGCACGAAATCGAAATTTATCAAAAAATAAAAAAAACGTCCATAACTGTGAAATTTGCTCAAAAACTTCTTCCAACCAAGAAATGACGTACTCAATACTTGATGTTAAAATTCTACAAATTGAATTGCTTTACGAAGACAAATACTCAAATAGTCGCGCGAAATCAAAATTTATCAAAATATAAAAAAACATCCAGAACTGTGAATTTCGATCAAAAACTTCTTCCAACCAAGAAAATGATTTATCCATGACACGTACTCGGATATTCGCACTGAATCGAAATTCATTAAAAAATGAAAAACCTTACGTAATTTTTGAAAATTTCTCAAAAACATCTTTCAATCGTGATAATGATGTATTCAATACTAGATTTTAAAATTCCACAAATTGAATTGGTTTACGAAGACATACACTCGAATATTCGCACGAAATCAAAATTTAGCAAAAAATATAAAATACGTCCATAACTGTGAAATTTGCTCAAAAACTTCTTTCAACCATGAAAATGATGTATTAATGGAACATACTCAAATATCGAAGCAAATGAAAATTTGACAAAAAAATAGAAAAACTAGCTTAATTTGTGTAAATTTCTCAAAAACTTCTTCCAACCAAGAAAATACATGACACATAGTCGAATATTCGCACGGAATCTAAATTTATCAAAAAATAAAAAAAATTAAGTAATTTTTTAAAATTTCTCCAAAACTTTTCCCAATCAAGAAAATGATGTATTCAATACTTGACGTTAAAATTCCACAAGTTGAATTGGTTGACGAATACATAAACTCTAATATTCGTACGAAATCGAAATTTATCAAAAAAATAAAAAAACGTCCAAAACTGTGAAATTTGCTCAAAAACTTCTTCCAACCAAGAAAATGATGCATCCATGACACACTCTCGAATATTCGCACGAAATAAAAATTCATTAAAAAATGAGAAACCTTACATAGTTTGTGCAAATTTGTTCAAAAACTTCTTCAAACCAAGAAAATGATGTATGCATGCCACATACTCGAATGCTCACACGAAATCGCAATTTATCAAAAAAACTTACATCATTTTTGAAAACTTCATCCAACCAAGAAAATAATGTATTCAACACTTGATGTTGAAATTCTACAAATTGAATGGATTTAAAAGACATATATATACTCTAATATTCGCAGGAAATCGAAATTTATCAAAAAAATAGAAAAAACGTCCATAACTATGAAATTTGCTCAAAAACTTCCTCCAACCAAGAAATTGATGTATTCATGACACATACTCGAATATGGAAAGAACTCAAAATCTATCAATAAATCAAAAACTTGCGTATCTGCGCAACTTTCTCAAAAACATCTTCCAACAAAGAAAATGATGTACTCAATAACTGATGTTAAAATTTCACAAATTGATTTGATTTACGAAGAGATATACTCGAATATTAGCACGAAATCGAAATTTATAAAAAAATAAAAAAAACGCCAAATAACTTGAAATTTGCTCCCAAGCAAAAAAATGAATTATCCATGACACATTCTCAGATATTCTCATGGAATCAAAATTTATATGATAAACATTCGTAATTTGTGCAAATTTCTCAAAAACTTCTTCCAACCAAGAAAAGGATGTACTCAGTACTTGATGTTAAAATTCCACAAATTGATTTGCTTTACGATGGACATATACTCGAATATTCGCACGAAATCGAAATTTATCAAAAAATAAAAAAAACGTCCATAACTGTGAATTTTTGCTCAAAAACTTCTTCCAACCAAGAAATGACGTACTCAATACTTGATGTTAAAATTCTACAAATTGAATTGCTTTACGAAGACAAATACTCAAATAGTCGCGCGAAATCAAAATTTATCAAAATATAAAAAAACATCCAGAACTGTGAATTTTGATCAAAAACTTCTTCCAACCAAGAAAATGATTTATCCATGACACGTACTCGGATATTCGCACTGAATCGAAATTCATTAAAAAATGAAAAACCTTACGTAATTTTTGAAAATTTCTCAAAAACATCTTTCAATCGTGATAATGATGTATTCAATACTAGATTTTAAAATTCCACAAATTTAATTGGTTTACGAAGACATACACTCGAATATTCGCACGAAATCAAAATTTACAAAAAATATAAAATACGTCCATAACTATGAAATTTGCTCAAAAACTTCTTTCAACCATGAAAATGATGTATTAATGGAACATACTCAAATATCGAAGCAAATGAAAATTTGATAAAAAAAAATAGAAAAACTAGCTTAATTTGTGTAAATTTCTCAAAAACTTCTTCCAACCAAGAAAATACATGACACATAGTCGAATATTCGCACGGAATCTAAATTTATCAAAAAATAAAAAAAAATTAAGTAATTTTTTAAAATTTCTCCAAAACTTTTCCCAATCAAGAAAATGATGTATTCAATACTTGACGTTAAAATTCCACAAGTTGAATTGGTTGACGAATACATATACTCTAATATTCGTACGAAATCGAAATTTATCAAAAAAAATAAAAAAAAACGTCCAAAACTGTGAAATTTGCACAAAAACTTCTTCCAACCAAGAAAAGGATGCATCCATGACACACTCTCGAATATTCGCACGAAATAAAAATTCATTAAAAAATGAGAAACCTTACATAATTTGTGCAAATTTGTTCAAAAACTTCTTCAAACCAAGAAAATGATGTATGCATGCCACATACTCGAATGCTCACACGAAATCGCAATTTATCAAAAAAACTTACATAATTTTTGAAAACTTCACCCAACCAAGAAAATAATGTATTCAACACTTGATGTTGAAATTCTACAAATTGAATGGATTTAAAAGACATATATATACTCTAATATTCGCAGGAAATCGAAATTTATCAAAAAAATAGAAAAAACGTCCATAACTATGAAATTTGCTCAAAAACTTCCTCCAACCAAGAAATTGATGTATTCATGACACATACTCGAATATGGAAAGAACTTAAAATCTATCAATAAATCAAAAACTTGCGTATCTGCGCAACTTTCTCAAAAACATCTTCCAACAATGAAAATGATGTACTCAATAACTGATGTTAAAATTTCACAAATTGATTTGATTTACGAAGAGATATACTCGAATATTAGCACGAAATCGAAATTTATAAAAAAATAAAAAAAACGCCAAATAACTTGAAATTTGCTCCCAAGCAAAAAATGAATTATCCATGTCCGGAGCTTTTTCTAAAACCCATGTCTCAGGTAACTTAACTTGATTCCAAGATATTGTTTTAGGAATAACCATATTGCTTTTAGCAATATTTGTTAAGAATAACGTTGTTTCTCCCTTATGCAAATTAGGAAGTTTCCTAATTCTTGGGACAGTTGTGTTCATAACTTTATAATGAATTCTGTAAATTAGAATTACATTTGTAGCACCTTGCATCATATCAAATCCTTCAGATTTAATATCCAAAGTTAAAGCATGCATAATTGTAGGGTCATTTAATGACAAAGTAAAATTTGGATAGCACGAAAAGTGAATCGGACCATCACAAAGACTAGATTCAATTATTCCTAATAAGGAATCATGAAACTTATTCTGCCTTTTATCTCTAACACTTAAGAGAATTGAAGTGTTAAGACCTAATCTTGTTGCAGGTTTTAAAGCAACTTGAACCATTCCTAAGTGAAGGAATTTATAATTTTCAAGGTGTTGATTTAACAACCTTTCATGTAAAAGATTGAAGCTACTAAATCCTTCGGATAAAGGAATAGCATCTTCGATGGTTTTAATAACATAATCACAATTAAAATTAAAACTACCTTTAAATCTATAAATACTAGACGAAGAAGACGAAGGTAAAGACCAGTTATCTAAATTTTTTTGAAAATTTTCATTTATGATAATTTCCTTATTACTTCTAGTATTATAGCTACTACCAGCTTCTTCACTAAAAGACCTTCTCGACATAGATCTTGAAAATCTCTCCATATTATCTCAATCCTGTTTTCTACTGATTCAATGTTTATAAATCCGGGAACACCACCGGGACCACCAAACGCCAGTTATTCGGCTAAACGGCTGACCAACGGATTTCCATGGCTTACCAACGCAAGTATAACACCTAGGCAGTATAGACTCTCACAAGACTCTACAGAAAGATAACTTGAACTAAATCGAAAAGAAACTTACAGTAAATCGCTAGTAAATGGCTCTGATACCAAAGGGCGGAAGCACACCGAATTCACGAAGGAATTCTCAAGCAAAGAGTAAACACACAAAATATTATATTATTATAACAAAGGAAATATATTACAAACTTATTACAATAGTATACACTCATACAAACTATGAACTTAAAATTAGTTCATGACAGAAAGACTTGAATATTATCAAGATCATACAGATAATTTTTATACTGAGTTATTTAACTTGTATATTTGCTTGTTCTGCTTTGTCTTCAATGCCGTCCTTATATAGAGGCTGAGGATGCTTCTAGGTCTTCTAGTGGTGGATGAGTCATACTCCATTAGGTGGAGTGGTCTAAGATGCCTTCCGTAGTGGGTGGTAGTGGAGGTAGTGGTTGAGTGGTCCAATCAACTTTATTGGATTCTTTTCGTAGTGGTTGTCAGGTCACTGTTGCCAGATGCCTTCTTTATGTCAGAAGTTTGTTGAGAGATGCTCCATTATCCCTTCTTTAATCTTTATGTCATTGTCATCTTTTTAAGATGCTTGATTCCACTAACTATTGTCCTCATAGTGGTGGTCCTTCCCCCATTTTTAAATTGGAAATATGTCATGTTAGGGGTCCCAGTTGATTCTCCATGTTATGGATTCCTTCATCATCAAGTTGTTGTCAGTATCCTTCATCTTCACCAGCAGGCCATGTATAGAAGTATTGCTCGTTTTTGAACTCTTCAGTACAATACAGACTCATGGGGAGTGTTTCAGCGAGTATGCGCTGAGCTAACTCTGTTTGAGATCCTGGATTGTAGTAACCTCCAGTAGCATAAACCAGAGTAAATGGGGAATGTTTAATAATATGATAATCAGAATTAAATTTAATTCTTTCTTGACAAATTTTTATGGTCTGAGCTCTGTGTTTAGCCATTAGTTGAACTGGGAACTCATGAGTTCGCATTTTTCGGTATTCAAATTGTTCCAAGTAAGGAAAATCATAGGGTTCCTGTCCTGGGACATATGGAGCTCCACAATATATTGTGAAAAATGTATATCCCGGAAGATATAACGGTAAGAGGTTCTTGTTCAGTTCTTCATAATCCCATTCTGGAGAAATGGTGTCAACCATGATACAATAATTTGGATACTCGCGATCTTTTTTTATTTCATCCATTGCTTCCTGTAATATTTTAGGAGCTGCTTCAAACTTTGTGAATCGATGACACTTGATATACCCGATAAGGCCATACTCAAGTAATTTCCTGATCTCATCGGTAAAATCAAAGAGTTGGTTGATTCCAATCCGGATATGATTTTCATCATAGCTTTTGTATAAGGACCAACTTGGCCAAACAGGACTTTTCCCGTTCATAAAGTATACAAGGAGATTCTTGTATTCATCTGGATTTTTTTTGACCTTTCTTGAATGATGGAGTTTACCTCATTAGGTAAATCTGCTATGCATTTTAGCATCAAATTCCTTCTTTCTTCAAGCGAAAATAGTGGTCGATGTGTCTCGGTTTTAGAGACTTTTGCAATATTTTCATGCTCGAAATAGTTTGCCAAATTGTGAAGAAAGTCTTTCATCTCATGTGTATTTTTATACTTATGAGCATTCCATATTGAATCGATCATATTCCTCTGATAGTGAGTCATAGCCTTTGGAGAAGGAAATGAGGACCATTTTTCTTTGGAGGATGATGATTCATCAATTGGTTTTTTCCCTTTGGGGGGATATCGCCTAAGTGGCATTCTTCTTGTAGAGGTTTCCTGCATAAACCACCAAACTGGGTTGTACATTAAATAAGAGGATAATTGATACATCTTTCATATTTGAAATTTTGAAGCAAGCTGTTATTATGCTTCCTTTGGCTGCAAATAATTTTTTATAAGCCAAATAACATTGTTTTATTATATCAAATATTCTATAAGAATAATTATATATGTTTTTATATAAGTTTGAAACATATTGTATGTCTCCTGAAAATACTTGTAATTGATTTTTATCAATAATTTTATCTGGAAATTTATCAGCAAATATTATTGCTCTATCTATAGGAAATATTGTGCCATGAACAATTTCATGTCCTAAGAATCTTATCTTTGTTTGAAAAAGTTTTATTTTTCTTTGTGACACTACAAGTCCAGCTTGAGTGACAACTTTAAGAAATATATTAAGATGTTTAAAGTGTTGTTCTATATCTGTAGAGAAAATTAGAACATCATCAATATAGACAATTATAAATGCTGAATAAGCATTAAAAATATCATTCATTATCTTTTGAAATTCTGATGGAGCATTCTTAAGTCCAAAAGGCATTACATTCCATTCGTAGTGTCCGAAAGGAACAGCAAATGTTGTCTTATACTTATCTTTTTCCGCAATTTGAATTTGCCAAAATCCTGATTTCATGTCAAATTTAGACATAATTTTAGCAGAGTATAATCTACTTAAAAGATCCTTTTTATTCGGAATAGGATGGCTTATCCATTGTAGAACCTTATTTAAAGGTTTATAATTTATTACTAGTCTTGGAACTCCTCTTTCCAATTCTGCAGCATTTTCTACATAAAAAGCTGGACAGCTCCAAGGACTTTTAGATTCTCTTATTAATTTTATCTTTAAGAGATCATTAATTTCTTTCTTACATATCTCGAGGTGCTTCCGCCCCATAGCTATTGGTCTAGCTTTTGTTGGAATCTGTTCTTCCTTGAATTCTTTAATATAAGGAAGTGTAATAATATGTTTATTCCTTTCCCAGAAGGCATTAGGAATTTCCGAGCATATTTCTTTTTCTATTTTTTCTTGAAGAATCTTTATTCTTCTTTGTATCTCCAGACTCTTTAGCCTTTCATCAATAACAAAATACTTAACCTCTTCTGATAAAGAGTTAAGAAATTGTTCTTTTCTTTTGATCTTCGTTTTGAGATTATTAACCTCATGAACCTTGGTTTAGTAATAAAAGAGAATATTATCTCATGACCACTAATCTGATTTGTTATACCATCACTATCTATACTACTTATAGGATATAGCATATGTAGAAATGGATTTCCAAGAATAACATCGTGAGAAAGATTTTTAACCATTATAAATGGCATTTCAAGACAAATACCTTTATTACAAACAGCAGTATTTGATAATTTATAATTAACCAAAAGTTTTCTACCATCTGCAGCATTAAGTATTTCAGTTGTCTTTTCAAAGTTCTCGAGGGTATTAACCCTTCATTCATACAGTTTAAATCTGCACCAGAATATACCATAGCAATGGCAGATAAAGAATATTCCTTATGAACAATAATAAGGATTTTAATGTAGCATTTATGAGTTATAACTCTGTCTATCATATACGAAAAGATTTATTCCTCGAAACAGAAAAGATAAATCTAAAGAGATTTATTGCTGGAAATGCCATAAGCCAGGACATTACGCTAATAAGTGTACAACGAAACAAAAAATAAATGAATTATCAATAGATGATGAATTAAAGAATTCTTTAATGAGAATAATGATATCTGATTCTGAATCACAGCAGAAGATAATTCTCAACATACATCCGAAAAGGATAGTTGTGATGGACAATGTAATTACTACAAAACACTTTGTCAAAGAAATGGTCTTTGTGTTCTTAATAAAGAAGAAAATTTGATTCTTGATCTAATAGATCAAACTAATGATCCAATTGTCAAAAGAAAGATAATTGAAAATTATCTAGACATTCGAAACAAAAATGAAAGATTTCAGAATAATAATTCTGAGAGTCCAATAAAAGAACCAGTAAAATATAACCTAAATGATATCCTAAAAAGAGGAAGACAAAACGAAACTAAAATTGAAGTTTCTACAAATGATTTAAAAGGTGAAATAAATATTCTTAAAAAAGAAATACAAGATTTAAAATCTAGAGTTACATTTTTAGAATGTTATGACTCTAAAAATAATGATGATCCAGAGAAGGAAGAAACTAATAAGTTAGGAGATGTAACATATTTTAATATGATAGACAGAGTTATAACTCATAAATGGTACATTAAAATCCTTATTATTGTTCATAAGGAATATTCTTTATCTGCCATTGCTATGGTAGATTCTGGTGCAGATTTAAACTGTATTAATGAAGGGTTAATACCCTCGAGATACTTTGAAAAGACAACTGAAATACTTAATGCTGCAGATGGTAGAAAACTTTTGGTTAATTATAAATTATCAAATACTGATGTTTGTAATAAAGGTATTTGTCTTGAAATGCCATTTATAATGGTTAAAAATATTTCTCACGATGTTATTCTTCGAAATCCATTTCTACATATGCTATATCCTATAAGTAGTATAGATAGTGATGGTATAACAAATCAGATTAGTGGTCATGAGATAATATTCTCTTTTATTACTAAACCAAGGTCTCATGAGGTTAATAATCTCAAAACGAAGATCAAAAGAAAAGAAAAATTTCTTAACTCTTTATCAGAAGAGGTTAAGTATTCTGTTATTGATGAAAGGCTAAAGAGTCTGGAGATACAAAGAAGAATAAAGATTCTTCAAGAAAAAATAGAAAAAGAAATATGCTCGGAAATTCCTAATGCCTTCTGGGAAATGAATAAATATATTATTACACTTCCTTATATTAAAGAATTCAAGGAAGAACAGATTCCAACAAAAGCTAGACCAATAGCTATGGGGCGGAAGCACCTCGAGATATGTAAGAAAGAAATTAATGATCTCTTAAAGAAAAAATTAATAAGAGAATCTAAAAGTCCTTGGAGCTGTCCAGCTTTCTATGTAGAAAATGCTGCAGAATTGGAAAGAGGAGTTCCAAGACTAGTAATAAATTATAAACCTTTAAATAAGGTTCTACAATGGATAAGACATCCTATTCCGAATAAAAATGATCTTTTAAGTAGATTATACTCAGCTAAAATCATGTCTAAATTTGACATGAAATCAGGATTTTGGCAAATTCAAATTGCTGAAAAAGATAAGTATAAGACAGCATTTGCGGTTCCTTTCGGACACTACGAATGTAATGTAATGCCTTTTGGACTTAAGAATGCTCCATCAGAATTTCAAAAGATAATGAATGATATTTTTAATGCTTATTCAGCATTTATAATTGTCTATATTAATGATGTTCTAATTTTCTCTACAGATATAGAACAACACTTTAAACATCTTAATATATTTCTTAAAGTTGTCACTCAAGCTGGACTTGTAGTGTCACAAAGAAAAATAAACTTTTTCAAACAAAGATAAGATTCTTAGGACATGAAATTGTTCATGGCACAATATTTCCTATAGATAGAGCAATAATATTTGCTGATAAATGACCCTACAATTATGCATGCTTTAACTTTGGATATTAAATATGAAGGATTTGATATGATGCAAGGTGCTACAAATGTAATTCTAATTTACAGAATTCATTATAAAGTTATGAACACAACTGTCCCAAGAATTAGGAACCTTCCTAATTTGCCTAAGGGAGAAACAACGTTATTCTTAACAAATATTGCTAAAAGCAATATGGTTATTCCTAAAACAATCTCTTGGAATCAGGTTAAGTTACCTGAGACATGGGTTTTAGAAAAAGCTTCGGAACCAAAGAAAAAAGAAAATTCGGTCTTAGAAGAAATTCTAGAATACCCAGACAGAGATGTGGAAATCAGATTCTCAAAAGATAGAGTCACTCGCTTAAGTATAAGTTCTTCAAATCACTTAAGCTTAGGAAGTATTTCTAATCAAAGAAATTCTGAGTCAGAACCTAGAATAGGTCTTAAGATTAATGATGAAGGAGTTAGTCAACCAACATATAAAGTTCATGTCCCTTCAACAATTAATCCTGACTCACCAACAGCTTCCGATATGGGTTATGATCCCGATCCAAGTGTTTATAATATAAGCGCTTTAACACAAGATTTAGATTTTCCTTTTGACGAAGATATTAAAGAATCATTTTATTCTTTACATAACTATCAAAAGCGAAAATGGTTTTTCTTAAAAGAAGAAAAGGAACAATTAATGTGGTTTAAAAAATATAAATATTTTTTACAAAACGCCGGGGAAGAGGTAGACTTCTTTTATTTTATTGAAAGAATCTATAAACTTCAAAGGAAAAAATTTCCTAACTTTGAAACTGAATTATCACCTGTAGAATCTATTTACCAAGATTTTATGTCTAAGAATGGAACGGTGATAAGAAGTATACATCCTCCTGAACAAAATCTGACAATCAAGATTAGGGATGAAGAAGTTATGGCTTCACCATATAAAAAGACTTCTAATGTAGAAGTCATTGCTGAACAAAATAATTTTACCAATTTAGCCCTAAAACTAATTGGGAAACAGCTGACTAGGGTTGAACAGAAGATCTCTAATAGAGAGATTATTGAAGAAAGTTTTATAGAGGATACAATTCTCTTTAAAACTAGGAATGAAAAAGCCTGATCTTAAAACAGGAACTAGTTCCGACATGATGGAAGAACTAGTCAAAAGATTACAAAAGATTGGCATTAGTGAAAAATCTACTGCTCCTTTAAAAATTGAGACAGATACTGAAAGCACTAATGAAGATAACAGTTCCTCATCTGAAGATAATAATTTTGATAAAAACATTAGTGACTTAGAAGAAATGTTCTTAAAAGAACAAAAGGTTGAAAATCAACAAGATAATCAAGTGAATAAGATTACTTCCTTCAAAAGAGAACTTCCTTTTAAAAAGAATGTTCCACATTACTATCCACGACCAACACCAGTGGATATTCAACTTGAAGAAAAAGAGTCTTATAATTATGCTCAGTTCGAAGGTGATGTTGTCTGTGAATGGAACATATATGGTATGGCTGAGTATCAAGTTAGAACCATATTACAATATATGGCTATGTTTGCTACAGCAGCTAGGATTAATGGAACAGTTGATAAAGATATCGCCTTACCCATAACTGCTGGTTTTACTGGCCAACTAAAAGGTTGGTGGGACTTTGGTCTCTCTGAAGAGGCTAGAACGCAAATCATTCATTCTGTTAAAACAGAACTCAACAATAATGTTCCTATACAATATGCTAACGGAGTAGATACCCTTATCTACACCATTGCAAAACACTTCTTAGGAAAAACAACTCTACAACTTGAAAATAGTCAAGAACAATTAATCCGTTTGAAGTGTCCGACTTTGTCACATTTTAAATGGTATAAAGATGTTTTCTTCTCTAAAATCTTTACAAGGGAAGATTGCAATCCGAACTTCTGGAAAGAAAAATTCTTATCCGGTTTACCTCACTTATTCTTCGAAAGAATAAAACAAAGATTAAAAGGAGATAACATGAGAAATAATATTCCTTGGGAACATTATACTTATAGAGATCTTGCTTCAGAAGTAATAAGAGAAGGAATCTCTCTTTGTAATGAATTAAGACTTCATAAACAGATTAAAAAAGAAAAATCTTCAGGAAGAAGAGATCTAGGAGACTTTTGTGAACAAATTGGTTTCACTATTTTAAAAGAAAAACATAGACTAAAAAGGTCTAAATCAAGATATTATAAATATAAAAAATGGAAGAATAGAGAAAATAGGGAGAATAGAGAGAAATCTAATTATTTTCCTGAAAAGGAAAAATATACGAAAAGATTTATTCCTCGAAACAGAATAGATAAATCTAAAGAGATTTATTGTTGGAAATGCCATAAGCCAGGACATTACGCTAATAAGTGTACAACGAAACAAAAAATAAATGAATTATCAATAGATGATGAATTAAAGAATTCTTTAATGAGAATAATGATATCTGATTCTGAATCACAGTCAGAAGATAATTCTCAACATACATCCGAAAACGATAGTTGTGATGGACAATGTAATTACTACAAAACACTTTGTCAAAGAAATGGTCTTTGTGTTCTTAATAAAGAAGAAAATTTGATTCTTGATCTAATAGATCAAACTAATGACCAATTGTCAAAAGAAAGATAATTGAAAATTATCTAGACATTCGAAACAAAAATGAAAGATTTCAGAATAATAATTCTGAGAGTCAAATAAAAGAACCAGTAAAATATAACCAAAATGATATCCTAAAAAGAGGAAGACAAAACGAAACAAAAATTGAAGTTTCTACAAATGATTTAAAAGGTGAAATAAATATTCTTAAAAAAGAAATACAAGATTTAAAATCTAGAGTTACATTTTTAGAATGTTCTGACTCTAAAAATAATGATGATCCAGAGAAGGAAGAAACTAATAAGTTAGGAGATGTAACATATTTAAATATGATAGACATAGTTATAACTCATAAATGGTACATTAAAATCCTTATTATTGTTCATAAGGAATATTCTTTATCTGCCATTGCTATGGTAGATTCTGGTGCAGATTTAAACTGTATTACTGAAGGGTTAATACCCTCGAGATACTTTGAAAAGACAACTGAAATACTTAATGCTGCAGATGGTAGAAAACTTTGGCTAATTATAAATTATCAAATACTGTTGTTTGTAATAAAGGTATTTGTCTTGAAATGCCATTTATAATGGTGAAAAATCTTTCTCACGATGTTATTCCTGGAAATCCATTTCTGCATATGCTATATCCTATAAGTAGTATAGATAGTGATGGTATAACAAATCAGATTAGTGGTCATGAGATAATATTCTCTTTTATTACTAAACCAAGGTCTCATGAGGTTAATAATCTCAAAACGAAGATCAAAAGAAAAGAAAAATTTCTTAACTCTTTATCAGAAGAGGTTAAGTATTCTGTTATTGATGAAAGGCTAAAGAGTCTGGAGATACAAAGAAGAATAAAGATTCTTCAAGAAAAAATAGAAAAAGAAATATGCTCGGAAATTCCTAATGCCTTCTGGGAAAGGAATAAACATATTATTACACTTCCTTATATTAAAGAATTCAAGGAAGAACAGATTCCAACAAAAGCTAGACCAATAGCTATGGGGCGGAAGCACCTCGAGATATGTAAGAAAGAAATTAATGATCTCTTAAAGATAAAATTAATAAGAGAATCTAAAAGTCCTTGGAGCTGTCCAGCTTTCTATGTAGAAAATGCTGCAGAATTGGAAAGAGGAGTTCCAAGACTAGTAATAAATTATAAACCTTTAAATAAGGTTCTACAATGGATAAGACATCATATTCCGAATAAAAAGGATCTTTTAAGTAGATTATACTCTGCTAAAATTATGTCTAAATTTGACATGAAATCAGGATTTTGGCAAATTCAAATTGCTGAAAAAGATAAGTATAAGACAGCATTTGCGGTTCCTTTCGGACACTATGAATGGAATGTAATGCCTTTTGGACTTAAGAATGCTCCATCAGAAATTCAAAAGATAATGAATGATATTTGTAATGCTTATTCAGCATTTCTAATTGTCTATATTGATGATATTCTAATTTTCTCTACAGATATAGAACAACACTTTAAACATCTTAATATATTTCTTAAAGTTGTCACTCAAGCTGGACTTGTAGTGTCACAAAGAAAAATAAAACTTTTTCAAACAAAGATAAGATTCTTAGGACATGAAATTGTTCATGGCACAATATTTTCTATAGATAGAGCAATAATATTTGCTGATAAATTTCCAGATAAAATTATTGATAAAAATCAATTACAAGTATTTTCAGGAGACATACAATATGTTTCAAACTTATATAAAAACATATATAATTTTTCTTATAGAATATTTGATATAATAAAACAATGTTATTTGGCTCATAAAAAAATATTTGCAGCCAAAGGAAGCATAATAACAGCTTGCTTCAAAATTTCAAATATGAAAGATGTACAATTATCCTCTTATTTAATGTACAACACAGTTTGGTGGTTTATGCAGGAAACCTCTACAAGAAGAATGCCACTTAGGCGATATCCCCCCAAAGGGAAAAAACCAATTGATGAATCATCATCCTCCAAAGAAAAATGGTCCTCATTTCCTTCTCCAAAGGCTATGACTCACTATCAGAGGAATATGATCGATTCAATATGGAATGCTCATAAGTATAAAAATACACATGAGATGAAAGACTTTCTTCACAATTTGGCAAACTATTTCGAGCATGAAAATATTGCAAAAGTCTCTAAAACCGAGACACATCGACCACTATTTTCGCTTGAAGAAAGAAGGAATTTGATGCTAAAATGCATAGCAGATTTACCTAATGAGGTAAACTCCATCATTCAAGAAAAAGGTCAAAACAAATCCAGATGAATACAAGAATCTCCTTGTATACTTTATGAACGGGAAAGTCCTGTTTGGCCAAGTTGGTCCTTATACAAAAGCTATGATGAAAATCATATCCGGATTGGAATCAACCAACTCTTTGATTTTACCGATGAGATCAGGAAATTACTTGATTATGGCCTTATCGGGTATATCCAGTGTCATCGATTCACAAAGTTTGAAGCAGCTCCTAAAATATTACAGGAAGCAATGGATGAAATAAAAAAAGATCGCGAGTATCCAAATTATTGTATCATGGTTGACACCATTTCTCCAGAATGGGATTATGAAGAACTGAACAAGAACCTCTTACCATTATATCTTCCGGGATATACATTTTTCACAATATATTGTGGAGCTCCATATGTCCCAGGACAGGAACCCTATGATTTTCCTTACTTGGAACAATTTGAATACCGAAAAATGCGAACTCATGAGTTCCCAGTTCAACTAATGGCTAAACACAGAGCTCAGACCATAAAAATTTGTCAAGAAAGAATTAAATTTAATTCTGATTATCATATTATTAAACATTCCCCATTTACTTTGGTTTATGCTACTGGAGGTTACTACAATCCAGGATCTCAAACAGAGTTAGCTCAGCGCATACTCGCTGAAACACTCCCCATGAGTCTGTATTGTACTGAAGAGTTCAAAAACGAGCAATACTTCTATACATGGCCTGCTGGTGAAAATGAAGGATACTGACAACAACTTGATGATGAAGGAATCCATAACATGGAGAATCAACTGGGCCCCTAACATGACATATTTCCAATTTAAAAATGGGGGAAGGACCACCACTATGAGGACAATAGTTAGTGGAATCAAGCATCTTAAAAAGATGACAATGACATAAAGATTAAAGAAGGGATAATGGAGCATCTCTCAACAAACTTCTGACATAAAGAAGGCATCTGGCAACAGTGACCTGACAACCACTACGAAAAGAATCCAATAAAGTTGATTGGACCACTCAACCACTACCTCCACTACCACCCACTACGGAAGGCATCTTAGACCACTCCACCTAATGGAGTATGACTCATCCACCACTAGAAGACCTAGAAGCATCCTCAGCCTCTATATAAGGACGGCATTGAAGACAAAGCAGAACAAGCAAATATACAAGTTAAATAACTCAGTATAAAAATTCTCTGTATGATCTTGATAATATTCAAGTCTTTCTGTCATGAACTAATTTTAAGTTCATAGTTTGTATGAGTGTATACTATTGTAATAAGTTTGTAATATATTTCCTTTAAGAGAAAATTTTGAATTGTTGAAAAACTCAAACTTTTCCCACCATTTAATTAATATTTTCTTCCTAAATAAGGAATGCAACATGTAACAATTTCTTTTTTAGAAATTTCTCTGGTAGTAATGAAAGGTTCCCACCGAACGATCCATGGTACCTGATATATGGCAGTGAATATTAAAATAGGATAATTTGCAGAAATATTTCGTGCAGTAAATTGTTCATATGTAGTCCTGACTTCATCAGGAAGAATGAAAGGATGGAGTCCCCAATTGAGAAACCATTGTAAGAACCACTTTGGAAAATTAGTGATTTCAGGGGTGAGTTGAAATTGAATCCATCAACTAAATTTTCGCTGCCTGTTATCATAGCAGAATGCTCCTTCCCAGGCATGAATATAATCAAAGTATGTGAAACTGCATTTAGTTCCAGAAATTTCTTTGTTTCTATTCAAATCTCCTTCCCACATATTAGCGGTGATGATACGTTTAATAATGGCTTTAGAGTAAGCCCATTCACCTACTTGCCTCTCTGTAGGGGCAAAAATGGCTGAACCAGTATGAACAAGTATATCCTGATAGAACACAAAATCTTTAGGATATAAGGCTGGTGTGGTAAAAAATTTCATGTAAAATGATGCAACCTCATTAGGTTGAAGATTGAGATATTTCTCTTCAACTGGTATAATCCATTGTGTTGAAATATGGATGTAAGGATAAATAAATTCTTTAGCCACAGTAGCTTCAATGGCTATTGCATAGGCATCTTCTCGTAATTGTTCCTCTTTAGGAACTTCTTTTTGTTTTTCTTTTTGTATCTCTCTTTTAGAGGTAGAAGCCACAGACTTATAAGTCTTGGGAAATGAGAACATTCCTTTTTGTTTATTCATGATGTTCCTGCAAAAATTCACGAGTTAAGAAATCTGGTAACGAATTACAAGATCCTTTAATAAACTCAATATCAAAATCAAAGACAGATAGAATTCCCTGCCATCTCGCAAATATTTGTTTTGATGCTAAATTTTTAACATCCTTTTCAATAACATCTTTTGCAGATTTGCAATCTATCCTCAAAAGAAATTTTTGATTTATTAAGTCTGCTTCAAATTTTTGAATGCAAAGTACTATAGCTAAAATTTCCTTTTTAATTGTAGAATAATTCGTTCCGGCTCCTCTCCAAGTACCAGAAGTAAACCGAACTAAAGTTTCTGAATTATTGATCCTTTGCTTAAGGATTACTCCATAACCTGCATCAGATGCATCAGTTTCAACAATTTTAAATGCATTAGGATCAGTAATGGCCAAACAAGGAATTTCGTTTACTTTAGCTTTAATTCGTTGCATTGCTAGAGTATGCTTTTCTGTCCAAGGTAGAGGATTTTTCCTTAATCTTTCAAATAATGGTTTGGTGTCTTTAGCAAGATCTTTATAGAATTTAATTTAGACTATCTAAAAATCTTTGTAATTGATTTTTATCAATAATTTTATCTGGGAATTTATCAGCAAATATTATTGCTCTATCTATAGGAAATATTGTGCCATGAACAATTTCATGTCCTAAGAATCTTATCTTTGTTTGAAAAAGTTTTATTTTTCGTTGTGACACTACAAGTCCAGCTTGAGTGACAACTTTAAGAAATATATTAATATGTTTAAAGTGTTGTTCTATATCTGTAGAGAAAATTAGAACATCATCAATATAGACAATTATAAATGCTGAATAAGCATTAAAAATATCATTCATTATTTTTTGAAATTCTGATGGAGCATTCTTAAGCCCAAAAGGCATTACATTCCATTCGTAGTGTCCGAAAGGAACTGTAAATGCTGTCTTATACTTATCCTTTTCAGCAAATTGAATTTGCCAAAATCCTGATTTCATGTCAAATTTAGACATAATCTTAGCAAAGTATAATCTACTTAAAAGATCCTTTTTATTCGGAATAGGATGTCTTATCCATTGTAGAACCTTATTTAAAGGTTTATAATTTATTACTAGTCTTGGAACTCCTCTTTCCAATTCTGCAGCATTTTCTACATAGAAAGCTGGACAGCTCCAAGGACTTTTAGATTCTCTTATTAATTTTTTCTTTAAGAGATCATCAATTTCTTTCTTACATATCTCGAGGTGTTTTGGCCCCATAGCTATTGGTCTAGCTTTTGTTGGAATCTGTTCTTCCTTGAATTCTTTAATATAAGGAAGTGTAATAATATGTTTATTCCTTTCCCAGAAGGCATTAGGAATTTCCGAGCATATTTCTTTTTCTATTTTTTCTTGAAGAATCTTTATTCTTCTTTGTATCTCCAGACTCTTTAGCCTTTCATCAATAACAGAATACTTAACCTCTTCTGATAAAGAGTTAAGAAATTTTTCTTTTGTTTTGATCTTCGTTTTGAGATTATTAACCTCATGAGACCTTGGTTTAGTAATAAAAGAGAATATTATCTCATGACCACTAATCTGACTTGTTATACCATCACTATCTATACTACTTATAGGATATAGCATATGTAGAAATTGATTTCGAAGAATAACATCGTGAGAAAGATTTTTAACCATTATAATGGCATTTCAAGACAAATACATTTATTACAAACAACAGTATTTGATAATTTATAATTAACCAAAAGTTTTCTACCATCTGCAGCATTAAGTATTTCAGTTGTCTTTTCAAAGTATCTCGAGGGTATTAACCCTTCATTAATACAGTTTAAATCTGCACCAGAATCTACCATAGCAATGGCAGATAAAGAATATTCCTTATGAACAATAATAAGGATTTTAATGTACCATTTATGAGTTATAACTCTGTCTATCATATTTTGTAAGGACCCTAGTTCCTTAACGGTGAAATCAAGATATAAACAGGGCTAAATATGTATTTGAGACATCTTAGAGTTCTGGTTGTTATGTGAGCTCAATGTAATTACATGCCAAAAATAAAACTTCAATAGTTAGTTAATTACATTCCCAAAATGAATGTTAAGATTAACAAAAATCATGTATTCTATCTTCTTTCAAATCTCCTTCAGCTCACAGTTCAACCCAACCCTGAGCCCCTTTTGTCCAAAAGCGTACCTACAGGAACAACTCACCATGAGCATATATATATCACCACTTAACACAATTCAACTTAATAAAATAATTAAGCGCATGCGACAAATAATAGATATGCTCCTTGATCACCACATTAGCACATTTCATTGTTGTTCCTGTTTCACAAATTTATACACAAAATCATTAGTTCACGATATAACGATCGATAACGCGTTTCCAAATATATCCACAATCTTCCACATTAATCACTAGAATTGTGACTGTTCCGGTCCCAATACAACAGCGGAATTTTAGGACCCCTCGCTTCGACATATAGCGGCATCATATGATATCCCTCGCTTCGACAATGACAGCGGCATGTTACCTCGCTTAGACATGACAGCGGCAAATATCATACTACCATCGCTTCATATGACAGCGGCAAGTACCTCCCTCGCTCGGAGATAAAGGCTACCGGAACATTCATCAATTCTACCACAATAATCAAACACAATTGATTCCAATATCATGATATAACACTATCATTTCACATATTTCATCACATATGAGGACACACTATTCACAATATGCATCATTAAAGTTGTAACACGATTTACCGTCCGATGCTCGTACGTCTCACTACGTACCTTAGTTTCAAAAGTGAAGAAGTTGTATAACTTTATCTCCTCGATGTTGTTGGCACCTGGGATGGTTCTACACAACCATACAAATCAATATTAGAAGCCAAATAATAGTCGAATACCAAAAATTCGTCAAAAGAAATCATTTTACAAAATTTCACAGCTGGCGATCGATCGCTTCACTGAGGCGATCGATCGCCTCAAATTTTTCTTCGCGGCGATCGATCGCTTCAAACATGGCGATCGATCGCCTAACCCTTGGATTGGCTACTGCCTCTCGGCGATCGGTCACCTCATTTTAGGCAATCGATCGCCTGCCCTGCACTTTGCCTACTGCCCTTAGGCGATCGGTCGCCTCTTTTCAGGCGGTCGATCGCCTCGCACAGACACGCGATTTTCACCATTTTTGCACCAAAAATTCCTTCCAATCCATACCAACACTTAAACCATCAAACCAACAACATAAATAACAACATAAACCTTCAAAATACACCTCAAAACAAACATAAATCCAACCCTCAACCAAAACCACAACAACCCAACACAAACCCATTTTAAAACCCTTCAAAACCATACCAAACTTAAATAAAACCTTACAAAATCAACAATGAGGTATCCATACCTCTTGGGGACCTCAAATCTCCCAATAAATTCCACAAATCAAGATTTTTGGAAGGATTTCCTTTACCCTTAAGCACAAACTCGAAAATGAGGGAAAGGAGGGTTTGGGTGGTGTAATTTGGTAAAGGTGAAATGATTTGGTAAAGGTGGGGGTATAAAGGGTTTAAGTTAAATTAAAATGTATCCACACCATGGTGTATAAAACACCCCAACATGATATTTTAAAAGCATTAATCCAAAATGCACCAAAATATCAATTAAACTCATGCTTTCCAAATAATTGCTAACCATGGCAAATAAATCATGCTAATAGCAATTTTCCCAACGCGCACAACATGCACCCTGAAATGCTCTACCAGCCCACATGACCAAGCATTTCCACATGGCAATTAATTCTAACACATAAGGCAATTACCACCATAAATAAATCATATTTAAACATATGAACACAATTAATGCCTTAAACACGATTAACTATTTCGGGGACATCACATATTTAAATATGTTACATCTCCTAACTTATTAGTTTCTTCCTTCTCTGGATCATCATTATTTTTAGAGTCAGAACATTCTAAAAATGTAACTCTAGATTTTAAATCTTGTATTTCTTTTTTAAGAATATTTATTTCACCTTTTAAATCATTTGTAGAAACTTCAATTTTAGTTTCGTTTTGTCTTCCTCTTTTTAGGATATCATTTAGGTTATATTTTACTGGTTCTTTTATTTGACTCTCAGAATTATTATTCTGAAATCTTTTCATTTTTGTTTCGAGTGTCTAGATAATTTTCAATTATCTTTCTTTTGACAATTGGATCATTAGTTTGATCTATTAGATCAAGAATCAAATTTTCTTCTTTATTAAGAACACAAAGACCATTTCTTTGACAAAGTGTTTTGTAGTAATTACATTGTCCATCACAACTATCGTTTTCGGATGTATGTTGAGAATTATCTTCTGACTGTGATTCAGAATCAGATATCATTATTCTCATTAAAGAATTCTTTAATTCATCATCTATTGATAATTCATTTATTTTTTGTTTCGTTGTACACTTATTAGCGTAATGTCCTGGCTTATGGCATTTCCAGCAATAAATCTCTTTAGATTTATCTTTTCTGTTTCGAGGAATAAATCTTTTCGTATATTTTTCCTTTTTAGGAAAATAATTAGATTTCTCTCTATTCTCCCTATTTTCTCTATTCTTCCATTTTTTATATTTATAATATCTTGGTTTAGACCTTTTTAGTCTATGTTTTTCTTTTAAAGGAGTGAAACCAATTTGTTCACAAAAATCTCCTAGTTCTCTTCTTCCTGAAGATTTTTCCCTTTTAATCTGTTTATGAAGTCTTAATTCATTGCAGAGAGAGATTCCTTCTCTTATAACTTCTGAAGCAAGATCTCCATAAGTATAATGTTCCCAAGGAATATTATTTCCCATGTTATCTCCTTTTAATCTTTGTTTTATTCTTTCGGAGAATAAGTAAGGTAAACCGGATAAGAATTTTTCTTTCCAGAAGTTCAGATTGCAATCTTCCCTTGTAAAGATTTTAGAGAAGAAAACATCTTTATACCATTTAAAATGTGACAAAGTCGGACACTTCAAACGGATTAATTGTTCTTGACTATTTTCAAGTTGTAGAGTTGTTTTTCCTAAGAAGTGTTTTGCAATGGTGTAGATAAGGGTATCTACTCCGTTAACATATTGCATAGGAACATTATTGTTGAGTTCTGTTTTAACAGAATGAATGATTTGCGTTCTAGCCTCTTCAGAGAGACCAAAGTCCCACCAACCTTTTAGTTGGCCAGTAAAACCAGCAGTTATGGCTAAGGCGATATCTTTATCAACTGTTCCCTTAATCCTAGCTGTTGTAGCAAACATAGCCATATATTGTAATATGGTTCTAACTTGATACTCAGCCATACCATCTATGTTCCATTCACAGACAACATCACCTTCGAACTGAGCATAATTATAAGACTCTTTTTCTTCAAGTTGAATATCCACTGGTGTTGGTCGTGGATAGTAATGTGGAACATTCTTTTTAAAAGGAAGTTCTCTTTTGAAGGAAGTAATCTTATTCACTTGATTATCTTGTTGATTTTCAACCTTTTGTTCTTTTAAGAACATTTCTTCTAAGTCACTAATGTTTTTATCAAAATTATTATCTTCATATGAGGAACTGTTATCTTCATTAGTGCTTTCAGTATCTGTCTCAATTTTTAAAGGAGCAGTAGATTTTTCACTAATGCCAATCTTTTGTAATCTTTTGACTAGTTCTTCCATCATGTCGGAACTAGTTCCTGTTTTAAGATCAGGCTTTTCATTCCTAGTTTTAAAGAGAATTTTATCCTTTATAAAACTTTCTTCAATAATCTCTCTATTAGAGATCTTTTGTTCAACCCTAGTCAGCTGTTTCCCAATTGTTTTTAGGGCTAAATTGGTAAAATTATTTTGTTCAGCAATGACTTCTACATTAGAAGTCTTTTTATATGGCGAAGCCATAACTTCTTCATCCCTAATCTTGATTGTCAGATTTTGTTCAGGAGGATGTATACTTCTTATCACCGTTCCATTCTTAGACATAAAATCTTGGTAAATAGATTCTACAGATGATAATTCAGTTTCAAAGTTAGGAATTTTTTTCCTTTGAAGTTTATAGATTCTTTCAATAAAATAAAAGAAGTCTACCTCTTCCCCGGCGTTTTGTAAAAAATATTTATATTTTTTAAACCACATTAATTTTTCCTTTTCTTCTTTTAAGAAAATCCATTTTCGCTTTTGATAGTTATGTAAAGAATAAAATGATTCTTTAATATCTCCGTCAAAAGGAAAATCTAAATCTCGTGTTAAAGCGCTTATATTATAAACACTTGGATCGGGATCATAACCATATCGGAAGCTGTTGGTGAGTCAGGATTAATTGTTGAAGGGACATGAACTTTATATGTTGGTTGACTAACTCCTTCATCATTAATCTTAAGACCTATTATTCTAGGTTTTGACTCAGAATTTCTTTGATTAGAAATACTTCCTAAGCTTGAGTGATTTGAAGAACTTATACTTAAGCAAGTGACTCTATCTTTTGAGAATCTGATTTCCACATCTCCGTCTGGGTATTCTAGAATTTCTTATAAGACCGAATTTTCTTTTTTCTTTGGTTCCGAAGCTTTTTCTAAAACCCATGTCTCAGGTAACTTAACCTGATTCCAAGAGATTGTTTTAGGAATAACCATATTGCTTTTAGCAATATTTGTTAAGAATAACGTTGTTTCTCCCTTAGGCAAATTAGGAAGGTTCCTAATTGTGAGGTCCCGATCCTAATGTGGTGGTTAATTAACACATACTGATTAATTTGTGTAAACAGCGGAAGATTTATTTCAAAGGTCTTATCAAACGGCCCTAAAAAATTTTCGCTTTTAGGTGATACATATATACTGATACTTAAAATATGTAATTCCGATTTCCAATTCAACATGTTGATCATAACATAGATTATCAAGTATATAATCAACCAGTAGTAGAATAATTAAAATACAGATACTCGGGGCATACCCCGGTAATTTAAAACATAAGTAAAAATATTCTAACAACTACTGGGACGCAAAACATAAAATATAAACCTGAGCTCGCTCTCAAGGAGCTCTGGTATCTCTCGATGCGTCGCTGTAAGCATCGTCACTATGTCCTCCTGTAAAGCCTGTCATGTCCGAACAACAAAAGACATGACAGCCTCCACAAAGGGGGTCAGTACCCCAGTACGAGAAATAAATAAAGCATGTCAAGTGACAAAGATCATGCAATGCATACCATGTATGAATGCGATGTATGAATGGGTACAAGGAATCGAATATCAAGATACCAAAATCGGAGTCCAAAGGAAGGTATCATCAAATCATCAAAGCTCGAGCAGAGGGTGACAGTATACGTACATTGCGCTAGGAAAACTCATCCTATGTACGTTACTGCATCCAGCCCTCGTGTCTAGGTCCGGTCGCACCTGCACGTGACTACAGTTACTACCTATACTGCCTGTCATCGCCATGCTCGTCGTACCCGACACTCAGAGTAAGTCAACTCAGTCAAATCATGGATATCAAAGGAATGATAGATCAATATGATATGCCCATGAATCATTTATGCATCAAATGACATATGCAACTCAATATATCATGCATCTCATGTGAAAGTATATACAAATCATGTAATTTCACATATCATGTAATCCAAGACATTCATCATGTTATATAGTCACATAAGAATCATATAGTGACAAATAAGTCATATAAATCAAATAATGACATATAAGGCCATACATTAGCATCATTACACGTCTTTGCCAGACGTCATGATAAAACTCATTTCAACGTACCTCAAACCGTTAGCTAATTACCAAGTGATCCTCGACTCAATCTTAGACCCAAAACCAATTCTCTAAATTTCAGTCTGCGCAACCGTAGAGATCGGCTCATAACTTGTCCGATACTTAATAAAATCACATGGGTCCAATTTATTTTCAAATCTAACTCAAAAATGAACATTTCATCAGTTCAACGCATCTTCAAATTAGTTCATTTAGCCTAGGTAAAATGGCCAAGAACAATCTGCTGGAAAAACAGGACAATTTACCAAATTCCAGCCTGACCCATGTTTGTATAAACATCATAATAAATTCATATGAAGTCCAAATGACTTGAGGCTAGTGGGAAAATCACGAAAACCCAAAGTACTACAGTTCATATTTGAAGTCCAGAAGCTAGTTCGCTCATCTAGAGGCACATGCAAAACAAAGTATGACAGTTTTAAAAATACTTATACACTCTGTTTTGACAGAGTGAGCAGTTCTAGGAAAAAGTGCATATCATGCCCAAATAACTCCAAATCATGTGAGGCCAGTTTCTAATGCAAGATAAATCAAAGGTTTACAACTTTTATTCAGACACCAAGGTCAAAATCGTAGCACATTTGGCCCAGATTTACCAAGAACACACTGCATGTGCAACCCGCCTACATGCATGTTTCAGATTGTGCACCTTGTGGTAAAAACATTATAACTCATTCATTTTAAGCCCAAATCGTCTCAAATTTTAACCACAGAAAGATTTCTTACTTATCTATGAATTGTGTTTGAAACTCAACCTCAAATTCGAAACTTAACTAAGCCCAAAATTCGAAATGACAGATACATGCATGCTGAAATCTGTTGCACACTTTTTGACAGCAAGAATTTAACTTCACTCATTTACATTCTAATGTAATTTCATCATTCAACTCAATCCAGCCTATAATTTCAAAGAATACATGTATACCTTCTATAATCTTCCAGATTTGAAGCTTAATCATCCACCAAAACGTCCGGCGCTTGCGAATTACGACAAACCGCAGCCGTTTCTTCCACACTTCGGATCTTACCCTTTTCTTGCTGCAATTTCGAAATCTATTGCTTCTTTCTCCCAAATTCTTGTTTAATTTCAGTTTCTATGCATTGTTCCTAGTTTGCATGAAGGTTTGAGAAGAATGAACAGCAAGAAGAGAAGAAGGAAAGGGCAACCAAAATGAGATGGAGGAATTGATTTCAAGGTTCTTTGCATGTGTAAGCTTTTTCGTTTCGATAGTTCCAATGCCATCAGCCTAAATAATGGCTTGCAAATACAATTCAGTAGAGGAAACGTGCAGACTTCCTTTTTTTATTTTTTTATTTTTTTTTGTGTCGTAGTCCGGAACAACTTAATTCGTAGTCTACATTTTTATCATCGGGTTTTCTCAAAATTCCACTACTTTTTCCACTGATATAGTATTTTTTTCAATTTCAAATTGTTGATACTTCACATTGATACCAATTATCCAAACGTTTAACTAATTAATCATCCGGGTTTTGAATAATTATCGTTCATCCGGATTAATTAGTAACGGGGTCTTACACTTCTTCCCCTCTTAAAATGATTTCGTCATCGAAATCACAAAACTGAGTATAACTTAAAAATTTAAATCATATGAGATGTCTCAATCTCATTCATAGATACATAAGGATCATCATGTATCAATGACAACTGTTGTGGTCGTCTCAACGATCTACCACTTAATCAAATTTCTCTATGATTCCACAAAGTTCAAAATATCGAGGCAACATCAAACCTCACTTAACGAATTATATTGACCATCACAAATGTAATATCTTCATATTTACTTGATTCTCAACTCGATAGTCTAACGATATATTTCTCTTTGGCGTAGCCAATCTGCTCACCTCAAGCCAAATTTTAATCGTTTCTGGCATTTTTCTCAATAATCTTAAGTTATGCCAAATTCTTATCAATTTTCTATCATCATATCAGCGATCGGTAATTCTGGCTCTGCAAAACCTGAACCGATGCCATCCCAAAAGTTGTCTGAAACTTAAATTATAGAAAAATTCTACTGGTGAATAGTGATTCCTATCAATTCCCACTAAATCACCACTATTAATTGAGACATAACTTCTAAAATCTGGATATTTTCTCAGTTGATCCATCTGTATGGGTATGCTAAGCAATACTCATTGCTAACTTAGTATCCATTACATTCTGAAAATAGTTTCGAATTCTGATATTATCCTCGGATGTCAATCAGATACATCTATTAAAGAAACTTACTGTAACTAAACCACATTATCCATATCTTAAACATGTCGTCTTCTCATAGACATATAGACTATCATATGAAATCAATATCTTGTATTGAATAGTCAATCAATTTCGATTCAACTTGTTTCACAATCTATGTTTGTAAATATTTGAGTTATAAAACTCAAAACTAGAAATCCCAAATTGTTGTGGTATTTACAAATCCTGTAATATCCCACTAGGTCTCGTATTTTTATCTTGACCTGCTGGCATGTCAAACAATTTTGCCACAAAATTCAAAAATTTCTTTCTTTATACCATCTCATATAAATAGGATCTCGAGAATGATACATCTCATCATTCCCAGAATAACACTATGTTCTCTATAGTGTGCTTTCTGTTGTAATACGTCTTTCAAATCAGTAAAATTCGATGTTATATACTGATTTTTCATTCACAACCACCACTAAATGGCATACTAAATTTACTTGGTTGATAAGACAGAGCCAATTTCTTAACTCAATATCTGTATGGGTCTGTCCTTCGAGTCTTTCCGATCGTCAAAATCAGATGTTATCAAACTGCAAAGCAAACATCGATGCTACCATTGCACCTTGCACTTTTAGGTTCAGTGCATCTGCTACTAGTTTCATTTTCCTTGATTTATATTGACTATCAAAGTCAAATTCTTTAATAAATCCAGTCATCGCTTATATCTCAAGAATATGCAATCATCTTTTCATGATACATTAGAACATATCTTAAAATCTTTGACATACGTATTTGCACAACTACATATCTCCCTGAACCAGTTAAACCAAAACAACATTGGGTTGTAGTCCATTTCAGTTTCAGTTATGAAAACTGCTTTCTCATTCATATGACCAAACGAATATCAAATTTCTTCTTGGTCAATTGGTTCATCCTTCCATAAAGCCTGTAATGTCTGGCAAAACTCATAACACCTTGTATCTTGAGTACTTTGGTTGGTATTGGCCAAATTAGTACTACCTTTACTTTACTGGGATCAACAAGTATCCGGTGAGCTGATATCACTGATCCCAAAACAATACTCGATTCAACCAAGATTTACACTTCGATAACTTGGTACACAATTTGAGCTTCACGAAACGTCTGAAAATCAATCACAGATGTTCTGTGTGGTTCCTTCTGAATCTCGAATACACTAGTATACCACTGATGAATATGCTTACACTTCCGCCCAAAAGTTACGGAAAATTTTCTTCATCAAATTCATAACTCTACCGGTTATAGTTGTCAGACCCACACGACATTTCCAACAATTCAAAATGTCATATCTGGTTGACCAATTGCCTAGAGAACATTTCTCTTTTTGACTTAAAACTGATGTAACCAGAGTAAAAATCGTTCTTCTTATACTTCAAGTTTCTTACAATTGCTCATTCCTTCTCGATCTTAGGCAAGTGGGTATTTATTCTCGACAATAGCCGATTTCAACTCCCTTTAGTCGATACATGTCTCATAATATCATCTTTCTTCTTCACGAACAAACACTGTTGTTTTCTCAAGGTGACATACTCAGACGTAGTACCAGTATCGAGGATATTCAGCAACTATTCATCTCTATCTGTCAACTCTGCTGATGACATTCCGTACAGTGCTTTCGATATCGAATCTATTCCTTGACATCAACAAACAGTTAACATCAATTCCTTTTCTAGTGAAAATTCGTTTATCTCTTCAGGAAAATCTTGGTAAGTTTCTTACCACTAGGATATCAGTCAACATCGATTCTTACCACTAAGATATCAGTCAACGTCGATTCTTCTTGATCAGCATTAACTGCTTATGATCAAATATCCTTCATTTTCCAAATATCGCAATAGCAATATTTTCATAGCTGATACTATCAGTATCTTAGCTCGCTATTCGTGGCTATAATTATTTCATTTTGGGGCCACAAAACAGTCGAAAATTCATTATACCATGAAATCAACTTCCTATATCTCAAAATTATCGAGTAATCACACCCTTGATAAAATCAAAACCATATATGGGCAACACGATTGAATTTAACTCCATAAACACTATCATCAAAATGTAAGCTACAGTTCACTATTACAGTGTGTATAGTACAATTATCACTGCTGTGTCTTTTCCAAATCATCATTATCAATGTACATTTGATGCAATGTATGAACATAATGCTTTTATCTCAAATCAAATCGTGCAGTGTGATCAAATACACAGCATGTATCTGTGATCACTACTCCTAAAGCATCTCTAATCTTATCATCTGTCAATGTATACTCTCTAGTCTGCAGGTAATTAATTGCTGCTGGAACTGAGTGGTCGAAAAGAATAACACACTATGATATCTACCCCTATCTCAGGGTATTTGTTGTTATGGCTGCATCTGTTCCTGAGCACGTAACGGACATGCTCTGGTTGGCCACAATCAATAACAGTTCCTTTTATTCTTTCATATGGATCAGTAGATATTTACAATCCACCATGACCTCAGAAAGCTTGGTATTCTACAATCTCATAGTACCTCCAGAACTACTAGAGCTGGATAAATGGAGTGATACTTCTGAAAATTTTCTAAGACTACTGGGATTATCTCAATGATAGTCACTTCATTATCTTTAATCCAGTTTTAACTACGTCGCACCACATCGGTGTCTTATTCTTCGTCGATATCTAATATCTTCACTAGGATAGCTATCGAGATTAAGCATATACTTTATTTCTCAAGTCCACGATAATCGTTTATCATTTTCCAGTTAATCAACACGGCTTTCTCGTAAACATTATTTCCCATGTCAACAAGAGGGAAACTCGTCTTCATCACTACCATTACTCTAGATACTCTCATCTAGAAGAGTTCATCTTGTAGTTTTTCTTCATAGTTCGGACACAAAAACTGGAACTGAATTACGACAGTCCCTAATCCAAGTCCTCATTGCAAACCAATTTCTCGTTGTTCTTCATAACAACTATACTCAATTCTTCAATTGAAATATCGATAATTTCAATATCCTCAAGTTCTAACTATCATATCGTCGTACAAGGTTTTGACCGTAAACTCATACGTATAACCTTGGTCTTTCAGACTTAAATTCCTGATGTCAATCGACACAAAGCGTTTTAATTATTTCTACTGTCATCCCACTAATCACAATGATAAGTCCCAAAGTGATAAACACAATTTCCAATAATGGACACATTATCACTAAGTTATAGTGCAATTAACAGTTTATAGTGTCTACAGGTTCGATAGATAGCTCTTAAAGTCTGTATCGTTGCTACCTGTCCAAACACTAACTGTCCATCATGAAATCAAAACATCATATACAATCTCAAGTCAGAGATGTTCTCATCACTTATTCCACATCATCATCCGGTCAGCAACTATCAGTGCTAACAAATAAAATTCTCAAATTCTCTAGATTGTATGCAACTCAGCATTCAAATTTTCTAGATTATATGCAACTCAGCATTCAAATTCTCCAGATTCTATGCACCTCAGCACAGTAAAATAGTCAGAGATTACATGTGTAACATCTCATTATCTAACATGTAATCATAGCAGGTAAGAGCATATAAAAACACGTAGTCAATTACATGCACAAACAATTTTATTTGTGACTAGACTCAGTGTCCTAACTCTAGTTCGAGCATATCCCAGATATATGCTCTGATACCATAATGTGAGGTCCCGATCCTAATGTGGTGTTTAATTAACACATACTGATTAATTTGTGTAAACAGCGGAAGATTTATTTCAAAGGTCTTATCAAACGGCCCTAAAATTGTTTCGCTTTTAGGTGATACATATATACTGATACTTAAAATATGTAATTCCGGTTTCCAATTCAACATGTTGATCATAACATAGATTATCAAGTATATCATCAACCAGTAGTAGAATAATTAAAATACAGATACTCGGGGCATACCCCGGTAATTTAAAACATAAGTAAAAATATTCTAACAACTACTGGGACGCAAAACATAAAATATAAACCTGAGCTCGCTCTCAAGGAGCTCTGGTATCTCTCGATGCGTCGCTGTAAGCATCGTCACTATGTCCTCCTGTAAAGCCTGTCATGTCCGAACAACAAAAGACATGACAGCCCCCACAAAGGGGGTCAGTACCCCAGTACGAGAAATAAATAAATCATGTCAAGTGACAAAGATCATGCAATGCATACCATGTATGAATGCGATGTATGAATGGGTACAAGGAATCGAATATCAAGATACCAAAATCGGAGTCCAAAGGAAGGTATCATCAAATCATCAAAGCTCGAGCAGAGGGTGACAGTATACGTACATTGCGCTAGGAAAACTCATCCTATGTACGTTACTGCATCCAGCCCTCGTGTCTAGGTCCGGTCGCACCTGCACGTGACTACAGTTACTACCTATACTGCCTGTCATCGCCATGCTCGTCGTACCCGACACTCAGAGTAAGTCAACTCAGTCAAATCATGGATATCAAAGGAATGATAGATCAATATGATATGCCCATGAATCATTTATGCATCAAATGACATATGCAACTCAATATATCATGCAATCTCATGTGAAAGTATATACAAATCATGTAATTTCACATATAATGTAATCCAAGACATTCATCATGTCATATAGTCACATAAGAATCATATAGTGACAAATAAGTCATATAAATCAAATAATGACATATAAGGCCATACATTAGCATCATTACACGTCTTTGCCAGACGTCATGATAAAACTCATTTCAACGTACCTCAAACCGTTAGCTAATTACCAAGTGATCCTCGACTCAATCTTAGGATTAATAAACCTGGCCATAACAGTTCCAAATACAACATAATGTCACATACTAGCCTTAAACATATCAAAATAAAACTCAAACTTAGACCCAAACCAATTCTCTAAATTTCAGCCTGCGCAACCGTAGAGATTGGCTCATAACTTGTCCGATACTTAATAAAATCACATGGGTCCAATTTATTTTCAAATCTAACTCAAAAATGAACATTTCATCAGTTCAACGCATCTTCAAATTCGTTCATTTAGCCTAGGTAAAATGGCCAAGAACAATCTGCTGGAAAAACAGGACAATTTACCAAATTCCAGCCTGACCCATTTTTGTATAAACATCATAATAAATTCATATGAAGTCCAATGACTTGAGTCTAGTGGGAAAATCACGAAAACCCAAAGTACTACAGTTCATATTTGAAGTCCAGAAGCTAGTTCGCTCATCTAGAGGCACATACTAAACAAAGTATGATAGTTTTAAAAATACTTATACACTCTGTTTTGACAGAGTGAGCAGTTCTAGGAAAAAGTGCATATCTTGCACAAATAACTCCAAATCATGTGAGGCCAGTAGTTCTAATGCAAGATAACTCAAAGGTTTACAACTTTATCCAGACACCAAGGTCAAAATCGTAGCACATTTGGCCCAGATTTACCAAGAACACACTGCATGTGCAACCCGCCTACATGCATGTTTCAGATTGTGCACCTTGTGGTAAAAAATCATAACTCATTCATTTTAAGCCCAAATCGTCTCAAATTTTAACCACAGAAAGATTTCTTACTTATCTATGAATTGTGTTTGAAACTCAACCTCAAATTCGAAACTTAACTAAGCCCAAAATTCGAAATGACAGATACATGCATGATGCTGAAATCTGTTGCACACTTTTGACAACAAGAATTTAACTTCACTCATTTACATTCTAATGTAATTTCATCATTCAACTCAATACAGCCTATAATTGCAAAGAATACATGTATACCTTCTATAATCTTCCAGATTTGAAGCTTAATCATCCACCAAAACGTCCGGCGCTTCGCGAATTACGACAAACCGCAGCTGTTTCTTCCACACTTCGGATTTCCCCTTTCTTGCTGCAATTTCGAAATCTATTGCTTCTTTCTCCCAAATTCTTGTTTAATTTCAGTTTCTATGCACTGTTCCTAGTTTGCATGAAGGTTTGAGAAGAATGAACAGCAAGAAGAGAAGAAGGAAAGGGCACCAAAATGAGATGGAGGAATTGATTTCAAGGTTCTTTTG
>CAJQUN010001718.1:0-48550 GCA_907163345.1 Haberlea rhodopensis | reverse complement strand
AACATAACAAAAAGGTCAGAAGATGGATATTCATTAACTGAAGTTGAGATAAATCAAAAACAGCGCATCAAATCTTTTTTTACCGACGAAAAATTTGTAAAACTATGCTCACCAGGCTAGCACTAGATGAAGCTTTCTTGGAATTGATGTCTTCTCCTGATTGATTCATCTTTCTTCTTACCAGAAGACCTCTTCGCACTCGTGTCCTTGTTGTTTTTGGGGAGACTTGATGGTGATTTTACAGATTCTTTTTTCAGTGGAAGATTGGAATCCTTAGAGATTGTTACTTTCAAGTTTTGGATTTTCCGGCAGATCCCTTCTTTGCAGAAGACTTCGCTGATCCTTTTCTTCTTTCTTTTGTCTCTATCAGATTCTTCCGATTCACTTGCCTTCTCTTTATGTTCTGCAGGTTCCGATATCTCACCTTTTGACCTCTTCAAACCACCATTTATACGTCCTCGTCTGTGTTTCCATCTCTTCTTCTGATTCATCTTCGGGTTTAGATCCCCAGTCCTTTTTGATGTACCCTTGGTTTTCTTTCGACCTGGATATGAGAAAGATGAAAATCTTGTATATATACCAAGAATTTTATTCACACAGTTTCACGCATCAACTTCTATATTGCTTGATTCTATCTATTTTCTTCAATCTAGTTTCATATAGGAGCTTCCAATTGGAAAGTAAAAGAACACAGGAATGCACATATATTTTATCACATTATATACTCTCTTTCTTTTAGTGAGCACCAAGGGATTTAGTTAAAATGGTTTCTTGCGACATCACAACACCTTAGAAAAAAACAAAAGAAATCAAACTCCATTCCAAGTCATCATATGCTGCACCAAACTAGGGATGTAATAGAATCTGAAGAGCTTTTCAAGCAAGCTCATTTACATTTTATAAATATAAAAAAAAACACAAGCTCGAGCTCGAGTTCGAGCATTAGGAGCTCGATAATGAAGTTCAAATTAAATTCAAACTTTAAATGGAGCTGAGCTTGAGCCCAAAATAGTTAATTTTTCAAGCTACCAAAAAAACAATCCCTCCCGAGCTCGATTATGAAAAGACGCCTAATATTCATTGCACCCCTACACCAAACATCGATAATACAAATCAGAAAATAGATCATACGAGTAAAAGAATTTCAAACATTAAGAACAACGTACCTTAGCTGAGCCTTCTAAAGGTGTGCTACTCCCAGATGCTGATTTGCTCACTCTCTTCCTTTTTTTCCCTTACTCGACTGATCAACGTACACAAATACATAAAAAATCTATAAGACGAGGGGTAAGAATCTAATAACGCAGTCAAACTAAAAAATGAACTTGGTGCCAAACCTGTTCTTTTTCAGCAAGCAACTCAGTGGTGGTTGCATGAGGTGCCACCAAAAACTCTATTAACTTTGCAATAATATCTTCCTGAATGCAAAATAATAGAATTCAGATTTAAACCATTGAAACAAAACAAAGACTAAAGGGTAATCATGAACTTTGCATTTGAAATAGAGAGATCAACATACCTTCTTTATAGTAGCAGCTATTGGTATATCAAGGACATCACAAAACTCGACCAGTTTCTCTTTGAAAATCTTGTCAAGTTTCTCTTTAACTTTTAGTGTGTGTGTTTTTCCTGACACAATTTTAACTTAAACGTTCAAAAGGTTTTCCTGAGGAAGAGCCAGATCATCAGTATTCAACTGACCAGTAACTTATTATAGAAGTGCCACTTACCTCATCATCATGCCAAACAAACCCAGAGAATCTTGATATGTTGATCTTAACTTGAGCCCCCTGGAGAATTCATCATAAGCACAAATAAAAATCCCAACTTAACAAAAAAGAAAGAAAGTTTAGCAGACTACAGAAGATTGACATATTAGAGGTAAACTGGATGGATGCGGTAAGAGTATAATATTTACTTAAATATTTTGAAAAACAATTTGCAGGAGGACTTAATGAATTCCACTGAAGAATCAACTTTATCCAAAATATGAATATATCACAAGATAAAGAAAGAAACGTCACAAGAGTGAGAAATTTATTAGAGTAACTACAAAATATTATTATCCTATGATGACAACACCAAGGAGTTCAGAATGCATTATTGATGATTTAATCAGTGAGTAATTATGCTTCCACAGAGTTAAAAACGTAGAGATTCTGGAGAGAAACAAGTACACATTCAAATTCTGTGTACAAGTTCAATGGGCAGTAAGCGACAAAAATAGAGTGTCGACACATGAAACACCTTAAAACAAATGGACGTGAAGCTCGACCAAAATCCTAAGACATTTGAAGCATTACCTTTCCTCTCCTTCAAAAAGAATATTATGCAGCAATTTGAAGGTATCATCAGTTTTCTTTCTAGACAACTTGTAAGCCACTGTAACAGCAAATGCAGTTCATAGACAGCATCGAATCAATTCAAATGACTGCAGGGTTGAACATACTAAAAGCACAACATATTTTCTTGATTTTGTTTTAGTGAAAAACTACAGTTCGCACCAAATTGTTTCAGTATCTATATTTCAAAGGAACAAGCATTTGCATCACAGCAACAAGAACAAGATCTAAAATTTTAACACCAGCAGCAAGACTAAAAAGGCATACAGCTCTAATATGATATTGTGATTCTTAGCGTCAATTCAAATGAGAAGATAAATAAAAAGAAAAAAGAGAGAAAACAGAGAAGCATAGCAACATCGCAGTTCACACCACAAATCGTTAGGCATGAACTAGAGTTGATATACATACATTTAACAGAAAGGTAACAGAATTAGTCAATAGAATACCATTTGGGATATCTTTCAGCGCAGTTCCACGACCCTGCAACAAACACTAAGGCGTCAGAGTAAATCTTCATTATCATTAGATTCATAAAGAAAGAAGTGAATTTTACTCAGAGAATGCAAGCAACAGTGTGCAAACTAAAAGGACACACCTTTTCAACTTTGAATTCCTTAGCAGAGTCCTGTTCAATAATGGCCACCAACCTCTCTACAGATTTCCTTTCACGAACAGGCCGGTCAATTGTGGAAACCACAGGGGTCTTCTGCTCCTCATTTTTATTGGTCGAGGTTTTAGTTTCTTTAGTTTTGTTCTCCACTGGGGTATTTGATTCCTTGTCTTCTGCTTCCTGTTTCTTACTTTTATCTTTCTTGCCAGAACCACTCTTTGCTCTCAGGCGATTCTTAGGGCCACTCTCATCTTTAGATTCTTTCAGTTTTTCCTTTTCTCCCACTCCATCCAACTTGTACTCAACCTTATCCTCAGCCTCAGGTTTCTCACTAGGGTCATGGTACATTTCCTCAATCTCCATTTCCACTTTTTCTTCTGCAACTTGCTGCGTTTCTTCTTCTTCTTTAGTGTCCTCCATTCTTTCCTCTTTTCCCCTTCTTTCGCTGAATCTTCATTTTTTGCCTTCTCTTCTGTTTTCATGCTATCATTCACCTTTTCTTGTCCATATCCACATTGTCAGTTTCCAATTTCTCGGCAACCTTGTTTTCTTCCATTTCTGTTGCTCCATCATGTTGTTCCTCTTTCTTTTCCATCACAGGCTCTGTCTTTTCCTCCAGCTCAACATTCCCATTTCCACTGAGTCGGGCTTTAACCTCCTCCACATCTTTCTCACCCATGACAGGTTATAGTAAAGGTCTAGGACCTCTCCAAAAACCTCTTTTTTGCTGAACAAAAAATAACAGCAAACCAAAATTTCATAAGCAACAATTCTAATGAACTACCATGGTAATCAAATTATGAAAGAAAAAATAAAGAAAAACTCAACAAATGAAAAGGAATGAACATTATTAACACAGTAACCCAAGACACGTCCGGTAAGGAAAACTCAGATAATTAGTTGAAAGATATGAAAAGGAAAAAAGATCAAATGCAAAATTGAACACAAATCATCTAAACAAATGTGCACCCCCGCATACACAGTAGAAATAACAACAGAAAAATCCATGCCTACACAGCACATACAGATAGTTTCCATGCCCAAACAAGACCACACACAACCACTGGCTCACCCGAACTAATAGAAAATCAAATCACTCACCACAAAAAAAGAATCAAACAGCAAAAAAAAAAACAATTTCCTCAACTAAATACAAAACCCTAACTACACATGCACTCTTTTATGTCAAATTCGAGAAGAAAAAAAAAAACATAAGCCAAAGACTAAAGTGGAAGCGTGAAACTTAGAGAGAATTCGAAGCTCACTTTCAAAATATTCGAAGCTCACTCATCCCGTCTCTAATTAGTAATTCTGTCTGTTTTTCTCGTATCGTAACAGACTGCCGGAGGTTTACAGGAGGCCAGGCATTTATACTTCGGATTTCAAATCCGGATTAAATGCAAATTTAATCCTTTTAATACCATGTCGGAACTCGGAAGTTGAAGTCGCACTTTGGTAATAATGGTATGCAACGGCATCAACGCCAACAAACACATGTATGTGTATTGATTCAAAAATAAAAACTCTGAAAAATTTGCCCAAAGCAGATCGGATAAAAAGCGGACGGCCACTGACATTCACCATCTTTAGTACTTTACCCCATAATATTTCAAAAGGTACACTTAAGCCTCTGAACAATTTTAAATAGTTCATTTAACCCCTAAATAATATTCAAAAATAATTTTCTCAAATATTTTGGCTGCAGAAAATACATAAAAAGACATACATACTCTCAATCATTGCATGTGAGATGCATGTGAGGAATTTATTGTCAAAATATTCGGGAAAATTGTTCCTGAATATTGTTAGAGGGTTCAATGCACTGTTTAAAATTGTTTATGAGATTAAGTGTACATTTTGAAAGATTAGGAGTAAAGTGCTAAAGGAGTTGAACTTTGGGGATATCCTCTTTTTACCCAAGCAGATCCTACGGCCCCAAACGGCCAGGACTGCATTTATTTTCCAAGCAATTTTGGAGCTGGTTTACAAGTAGCTAATAAAGTATAAATTTATAACTAAAAAGTCGGTATAAATTTATAACTAAAAAGTCGATAATTTTTTTAAAAAAAAATTACACATAAAAAACTTGAACAATCTTAAAAAACCCTTGGGCTATAAATTTTCCTTCTTAAAATACAATTTAGCAACTTTTCCTCTAATGTTTTTGATCAATATAAAAAATAACTATTTTCAGATCTTGATTGAATATGATCTATCGGTATCAACCTACAACAATTAAATGTATGTTACAGCAACTATGTTCGATAATTTAACGATGATATTGTGGTCGAAAGAAGCTTTTGAAAAAAACTAATGCATATATGTGATCCGTCTTGATTTTTTTATGATTTATGTATTCTATCGCAAACTGATATTAAAAGATTTTGATAATTGTTGATGTGTAAAAATTACATTTGATTAATTTATGCGAAAATAGACATAATAGATTGAAGCATTCAAATCTAAGTCACATAATCATTCGACCCCTTCGAACACTGGCACTCCGATGTTGTACTGGCGCATTGAGGGCTTGTGCGATGTTTTAAGATGCACTAAATCTTACTATGTCTCACAATGACGCTCGGTCGTAATCTGGGACATTAAGTGCGCGTGCGGCGCTAAGTTTTATTAATTTACTAAGTCGTGAACTTAATGTTAGACATTCGTAATTCTTGGAAAATAATATGAGTCGCTTTTAATAAATTCATATTATTACAAGACATGTTGAAAACATATATAATATTTGTTTCAATTTTCGAATTTATTATCTTATGACCAAATATTAATAATTCATTTCATTTTTCATTATCTAAATATATTTTCGGAATAACAATAATTATTTCTATTATGAGGGCAGTCGAATAAAAGATTTGAATTATACTGTAAATAATATAAAAACTTATGTAAGTATGTCAAATATAATGTGTATTAGGTATGTTTAATATGCGTATTAAGGAGCACCCACCCTCAATTTTTTTTGAAATACTCGCTTATCCGCATCTGCACCCGCTCACTTCCGCATCTTGTGACTTATATTCAAATTAGTGTTTAATATGCCACTCTTTTTAGTGTGGAAAGTCATTAAGTTTGTTTTTCAAATAAAAACTGTAGCTCTTACTGATATAGAAAATGCTATTTTATTTGTGTATTAAAGCTTAAACTTATTAAGAGTCACTGATATTGATTCGAAAAAGAGAGAATATTTCGAATATTACCTCCACAATGGAGCGATTCGATCTGTATTGTTTGCTAGTATTGGCTTTGAAGCTGTGCACTTTACCTAGTCGATTTACCGGTGGTGGAATCAGGCGCAGGTATCGGTGGCGGACCCTTGATTTCATGGAAATCTCTCCCCTGCAAATCCCTCATTCCTCCATCGAAGAAGATGAGTGGGGTATTGCCTCATTTTTCCCCTTTGTTGTTTAGGCCGGTAATTATTATCTTTTTGTTGGGTTTCACTGGGTATTCTAATTCAATTCGGAATTTATGTTGCTATTAGCTTCTATTCTTTGTTTTGTTTTGTTTTGAGTTGGATTAGATCAGTAATCTGCTTTTAACATTACCACTGACTTCATTCAATTTGAAACACCACGACAACAATTAAGCTTTAATCCAATGATTAGTATGATTAGGGTATGCTACATGAAACTATTCTTTTTGTTTTCATTGAATTTGAACCGCAGATTGAAAATAAGAACGGTTACCTTGAGACTTGAATTTCAATTATGGGGCTTATTGTGGCCAACTGAATTCTGATTAAGTTTTTTACAACCATCATTTGCTTCGTCTCATATTTGCTTTTTTTCTTTCTTTTTTAGTCTTTTGATGGATGGTTTTCTTTTTTAGCTTTATTTACAGCTCGTGAAGAATGCTTTGTTACTTTGTGGATATTGAAGTTTATAGGCCTTGAATAACGACCGTATCATAAGCTTGTACCCTCATATGTTGATCCGTTAAGATAAGTTTTCACCAGTATATTGGATAGTCTTCCGACAAATGTAGGGAGTAGACTCAAAACCTTGTACTGCAAATGAAGGATACATTGTGATTTTATGATTATATGTCAATAGTAAATTGGTGTCGTGGATTAATTTGTGAGAAGAATCTGGTTCTAAAGCATTTCATGTGTTACGGTTTTGATGATGCCATGCATGCAAGCATTGTTGGGCGTTAAATTCGACAAGACTAAGCATTGATAATCCTCTGTCTATTCAATCTATATGAAGTTAGCATTCTCTAGATGCTGAGTATTCGATTCTCTAATGTTTTGTTGAAGATACTGATGGATTTGTGACACCAAGCTGGGAACAGAAGATGCCGACGAAAATAAAATCGATTCCCCTAAGGCAAACAACTCAGAACTGTCCTTAGTCCAGGTAATGCCGGAGCATTTATATAATCTTAGAAGAAATTATCTCTAGTTTTCTTTCGGGGATTCCGAGACACTCGGCAACTGTTATTTTCGTATGGTTGAAATGGATCACCAGGAAATGTTTGACATGCTTTGACAGGCCAGAAAAGAGGAGGATCTACACCTTAAAGACCATGGAGTGCCTCCAACTCAACCAAAAGAGCAAGAACAGAATTCAACTGGCCGTAAGCAAAGGTTTAAGCTGAAACTCAAGGAAGCCGATAAAAGATACTCTGGAAGTGGGCGTGAGGCTAAGGTGGATACTTTAAGGGAACTTGTTGGTGAAAAGAAACTTCCCGCGATTTCATCGCAGGAGGTTTCTCCTGGGGAATGGCTTGATCGCCATTGTCATGAGTCCGAGTTTGAGAAGAACCGGAACCATTAAATGTCAGTTACCAGTTAATATTGGTGCTGGCTTGTCTTTAATCTATTCCTTTTCTTAGGTCAACTGTCCCCCGGGAATCTGTTAAATACTCTCATTCACCAATCTGTCCCGAAGTAGTCTGATCTCTTTCCCGACCTCGCGCATATCATGTACCGGGTTTGCCCTTTACTCTCATTCACCAATCAATAATTAAGTATATGATCATTAATGTAGCCTATAATTTGAGTGCAAGTACCATTATTCACACGAGCTTGTGTTTTGTATATATCACAGCTATAATGTGAGTGCAAGTACCATCATAATTTTTTTTTAAAAACTAATAAGATTCAAACTATATACAATTTATGCATATGGATAACTTTGATTGGACAATAGATAGTTTGATTGGAATGTTAGAACATCATATTCACGAACAAACAACAAAATTCAGATAAAACTCTATCAATCCCTAGATTACAACAATTTATTTATAGTTCCATTTAAAGACATAAGCAAATCCAATGAAAGCATGAAATAAAAGATCATGGGGGTAATACACTAGTTGGTCCCCAATATTAGCCTAAATACATGATTTAGTCCCTATGTTTCCATTGACTTGATTTGGTCCCTAGTGTTTGCAACATTTTACCAAATCTATCCGTCCGTTAAAATCAATGTTAAAATGGACGGAAACCTCCGAAAAAGCAGTATAGAACCTCTTCCCCCCATTTGTTTACCCGTCGTTTATGAATGATCTCAAGGTGCATAATGTACGAGCCACGAATGCTCCAGATCTGGCCTCCTTATGAATGATCTCGAATTCAATATTACTACAATTGCCAGTATGAGCTATGCGCGGTTGCGCGGGGGTCTGGCACTCTTGTTGCGCGGGGAGTCAATCCCTCGTTCATTATAGGGTCGTTGCACTTCAACATTTGCTAAATTTCTTGTCTAAACACTACCGTTGGGCCAACCATATATCTTCAGTGCAGTAACTGCAAGTTTATTAGAGACTTGGCCTATGTCTCGTGGCAGTTCATCGATCTTCCTAACAATCATGCTACTGCTGTCGGTTTTCAATTTAATCTAACTGCAAAGAACCTAGCAGTGGGACTCTAAAAAATGGCGGCAATTTTGAAAATAAGCCAACTACATTCAGAGGAGCAGTGCCAAATATACTTAAATATTAATTTCAAATTGGTAGATAGGAGATTGCTTGCAAACTGGCCATACACAACCTGGAGATTCTACATTAGATCCGGTATTTGAAAACATCATCTCAGATCTCAGGTACATATACATATTACCCATATATAATAAGCGGCGTAATGGTTACTGTTCCCATGAACAGTAATCATTACGTCACTTTTTTAATTTTTTAATTTTAAACTTTTTCCTTTTTTTTTATTTTATTTTTCTTTTATTGTATTTTTTATAAAATATTCGGTATGATGAATTTTTGGTAGATCACATATCGTCGATTTTGCTTGTTTATGTACATTTTGATTTTTTTCTTACCTACGACTCATTGCTAATATGTGGTATTACCTATTTACCTTTGTTCTGATGTTTGGCATCAAATATTCTCTTAATATATAAGGAGATTATATCAAAACCCTTGACCCAACAGTGCATCCATCTTATCTCAATTTTTAAAATTTAAAATGTTATCTTTTTTTTTTTTAGAAAAAAACTTGTTGATTTTGTCAAGTATGAATTAAAAAAAACAGATAGTTCAAAATAGATTTTTCTCGTGGCAAACTTTAATAATAAATTTTTATATGAATTTATTTTTTTAAAAAAAGAGTTAAAAATAAGTTTTCGTTGTGGCAAACTTTAATAATATTTTTTATAAAATATTCGGAATGATGAATTTTTGGTAGATTATAGGTCGTCAGTTTTGCTTGTTTGTATACATTTTGAGTTTTGGCTTACCTACGACCCGTTGCTAATATGTGATTGTTCTCGATTACCTTTGTTATGGTGTTTGACATCAAATTTTCCCTTCATGTATAAGGAGATTATATCAAAAAAAAATAGAAAAATTAAATTATGATAATTATATATTACTTGTTTGATAATAATTTGGGACGTCACATTTACATTCATTATTTGTCAGAAAGTATATAAATAATTATAAAAGTAAGATGATTCATTAATCTTGAGGCCATAGCAAGTAATAAGAGCAATATCCTAAAATAACAATGCAACTACAACAATAGATATAAACTATAATTCTAGCCATCGTCATTTTGAAAACTCTTGCGGACAACTTTTGATTGGTTTTTTTGAGCTCGTTGAGATTTACTTTTATTGTGATTGATGTAATCTACTACTGCACTTTCGTAGATGACTTTTGTTTAGAGAGTCTATTGGGCCCTACAAGGATATCATATGCCAACTATTGCTATGGTGTACTGTTGGGGAAGACTTCTGTGTACTCCAACCTATTTGATTTTTATACATACGATTATGTATGTTCAATGCGTATGAACCATCTTTTTATTCTCTAGAACTGTCTGTTGAACTTGTGTCGGACACTTTGTTGGATATATATACCAGGTTATAAGCTCACTGGCGCGGTGCCAAATTAACTAGTATCTACATATATGTTGTATGTGAAAATTTGCATACACAACCTGTACAGTTGGATTAAACTAATCAAGCAATATAAAAAATCCAATGAATTGAATAAAAATACCAAATAAAAAAGATATTAGATGTTTGATTTCCTGCATTCGTTGTTAGCGTCAAATTGCCCACCTCCTAATTTAACTCGTACCCTTCTCATCGTTCCTCAATCTCCGTCGGAGAATGAATTCTCACAGCTCCACTACTTCTTTCTGAACCATTTGTACTGTTTTGCTTCAGCACTATCTCTTTTCGTACTAATCCTCTCTGTTAGAGAGAGTGCAGATTGTGATGAACATTCATGGATGCAACTCAACCTCTCGGAGAAGAAGAAGAATTCTTATGAAGAGAAAATTGTATTGTATTATTGAGTTTTACAGAAACATTATGTAATGCTTTTATAGTAAACATTTACAGTAATTTGAAATGCATCTAATTACTCTAACTGCTACTTCTAACTAACTAACTAACTCTTCAACTAATTCCGGTTCTCGTGCAACTGAATCCAACTGAGTAACTGCATTGTAGCTACTTCTGTATATATACTAACATCCCCCCTCAAGCTTGCATGAGGTTTGAGCGTGTTAAGCTTGGAGATCAAAAAACGATGTTGATCACTTGACAAAGCTTTGGTAAACAAATCAGCAGGTTGTTGATGTGTTGAAATATGAGCTGTGGCAATGGTTTTGTCTTTAATTTTTTCACGAATAAAATGACAATCAATCTTGTTGTGTTTAGTTCGTTCCTGAAAATGTGGATTGGCAGCGATGTAGATTGCAGCTTGATTATCACAATGTAAGATTGTAGGGTGATGAAAAACAATACCCATGTCAGTAAGAAGACCAAACAACACAAATCACCTCACAAGTCACGGAAGCCATTATATGATATCCCGCCTCAGCCGAGGAACGAGAGATAATACTTTGCTTCTTTGTCTTCCAAAAAATGGAAGAAGTTCCAAGTTGGATAATATGACCATTGACAATTTTCTGTCCATGGGACATGAGGCCAGACTGAGTCTGAATATGCAGTTAAACAGAGGTCACTTTTGGCAGATAAAAAAATTCCCAAAAATTCCCAAGCCAGGCGAATTTTTGAGATACCCAAGAACTCTAAATGCTGCATCCAAATGAGACTGGAGTGTCTTTGACTTAAGGTGTACAACATGTACTGACTTAAGCTCTGAACAACAAAGGAAATGTCCGGACGAGTAATAGTGAGGTAAATGAGACGTCCAACCAATCTTTGATATACAATGGGATCAGGAAGAGGTAAATCATCAAAAGAGTTAGATGAACCAGAGGCTTTACTCAAGTCAAAATCATGAGATGTAAGTCGAAGATGTTGTTCCATAGGTGTATGGAATGGTTTGCAGCAAGCCAACCCCGCATGAGGTATTAGCTCAAGGGCATACTTACGTTGATTGAGACAGATACCATGCTTTGAACGAGCTACTTCGATGCCTAAGAAGTATGTGAGTGGGGCAAGGCCCTTTATAGCAAATTTGGCATGAAGATAACCTTTACTTCGGTAATATCATCATCATGACTACCTGTAATAACGATATCATCGACGTAAACTAAGAGAAGAGTAATCCGATCATCAATTTTCTGATAAATAATGAGTGATCGTGATGAGATTGGATAAAACCAGTTTGAAGTAAAACTTGACAAAGCTTAGAATTCCACTGGCGAGATGCCAGCTTTAATCCATATAGTGATTTCAACAAACGACAGGCATGATTTTTCTTGTGTTCATCGAATCCTGGAGGAATAGACATGTAGATCTCTTCATCCAAGTCACCTTGCAGGAATGCGTTTGTGACATCCATTTGATGAAGACTCCAATGCTTGACGGTAACTATAGTAAGCAAACATCGGACATTAACTATCTACCACTGGTGAGAGTGTCTCTTGGTAATCGATGCCAAATTGTTGAGTATATCCCTTGGCAACAAGTCGAGCCTTGTATCAATTTATACTACCATCCGAATTGTGCTTAACCTTGTACACTCATCGACAACCAACTGTCTTCTTGTCCTTTGGAAGTGGAACAATAACCCACGTTCCATTAGCTTCTAGTGCTGCAATTTCTTCAGCCATGACTTTCTACCACTTTGGATCAGATGCAGCTTCTTTATATGAATGTGGTTCAGTAACATGAGAGATAGAAGCTAAAAAAAACTGATAAGAAGGTGAAAGGTTGTTATAATTGAGATGGTTAGCAATAGTGTAAGGAGTGGAATTGGGCGTACCTTTGGAGGCAGCAGAACATACATAGTCATGGGTCCAGATTGGTGGTCTGGAATGTCGTGTAGAGTGTCTAGTAGAACCAAGAATGTTGGATGATTGTGTAGGTGCTGATTCTGGTGAAGGAGAAATGATATCATCAGTGACAAGAGATGGTGGCGGGAAGATGAGCGAGTGTTTATCATGAGATTGAGATGCAAAGGGAAAGATATCTTCGTGAAAAACAACATCACGAGAGATTAGAAATTGATGAGTATTAATATCGAGTAGCTTGAAGCCTTTATGATTTGGTGGAAATCCAAGAAAAACATATGGTTTGGCTCGAGCATCAAACTTATCTATTGATTTAAGATTTGTAGCATTATAGCATAGCACAAGCAACCAAAAGTTCTAATGTGCTGGAATGACGGAGTTTTATTAAACAAAACTTTGAATGCTTGTTTTTTTGACAGTAATGGAGTGTGAGTTTGGTTGATCAAGTAAGCAGCATGCAGAATACATTCACCCCAATAAGAATCAGGAATGGATGCTTGAAATTTAATGGCTCAACATTTAGGATGTGTCGGTGCTTGCGCTCAACTAGACCATTTTGTTGTGGGTGTGGGGGCATAAACTTTGATGAGTGATGCCTAAAGAATTGAAATAGGCATTGCAATCTTTGTTGAAGAAGTCCAAAGCATTGTCAGTTCGAATGCTTCGAACTTGAGTATGAAAATGAGTTGACATGAAGGCAAAAAATGATTTAAGAATTTGGAAAACATCATTCTTAAATTGCATAAGAAATACCCAAGTGCATCGTGAGAAGTCGTCGACGATTGTAAGAAAATACTTGGCACCATTATGAGTGGGTGTGTGATAAGGTTGCCAAATATCCATATGCAAAAGGTCAAATGCATGCAGAGAATTATTTCTGTCAATTACTGGAAATGGTGTCCGAGTTTGTTTTGACAAGGGACATATATGACAGTGAGTTGTAAGTTTTTTATGTGTAAATGAATGGAAGAAACTGTAATCTTGACACAGACATGTGACCAAAACGCTTATGCCATATATCAATATCAACGTCATTACAAGATGAATTGCAAACTGGTACATGGTAGTAAAGGAACTAGACCTAGAACAAGAACTAGGATATGTATGCCCTGCCACTTCCGTAGGTGTAAATGCTTGAACAAGATGGTATAGGCCATTCTTGACTTTACCAATCGCCATGATCTTCCCAGTTGAGAGGTCCTGAAAGGTACAGAATTGTGGATAAAATGCTACGAAGCAATTATGATCTTGAGTGAATTTTGAAATGGATAATAAATTAAAACTAAAACCAGGAACATGAAGAACATTTTTAATGGTAATTGAAGGAGATAAAGAAATTGATCAACGAAGAAGAGCAGATACTGAATTACCATTAGAAAGTTTCACTAATCCAGTGGAAGAAGTACACGGTTGAGGATTTTGCAACATGTTAGAAGTTCTTGTAACGTGAGCGTTTACACTACTATCCAATATCCAGTCATGATCATTAGCAATTGACATGAGACTAGTAATATTACCTGCAAGATTGACTGATGTTCCAACATGAATAGATGTATTGTCAAGAAGCTTCAAGATTTGTGCATACTGATCTTGAGTGAACATGGGAGATAATTGAGTACAGTCTACAGCATGTGCACAATCTGTTTGATTCACAGATGGTTTAAAAGGCTTCTGGAAGTTCTTGATTGATTTAGTCTGAGGAAATTTTCGATGAAGTTTGTGACCAGGAGGATATCCAACTATCTTATAACATGTATCTCTCGTATGTCCTGGAATTTGGCAATTATCACATTTGAGGTGATCATTTCTCTTGATGGAAGAATAGTAGAAAACTGCAGCTGGTGACTCATAAATTGGTTGAGAAATCATCACATTGCGATGAGACTCTTCTTGGCATATTATGGAGTATGATTGATTGACAGTTGGTAAAGGATTCATAACGAGAATTTGACTCCTAATGGCTGTATAACTGTCATTCAGACCCTTTGGAGAAAATAATACATTCAAAACACCTCTCTACTATTTACTGACTTTTTTTGTGGAACCTACTACCTCGAATCATTTTGGATGGGAGAGGCATGGCCCCAATACATGATAAAACAAAATCTTTCACCACATTGTAATAAAGAAAATACATTAGCTATAATATCTCACCATGATCTTACCATTCAGTTAAGGGATAGGAATTATGCTAATTATTTGGTCTTTCACACTCATTCTTGGTCATGTCTTTATTAGTGTCACTATATGTACTTGTATTTGCTTCAATTTTTCGTGTCATGTTTTAGGTGCTAATGGCTATGCAATCGTTGTACTTATTTGTTTTATTAATATCATGTATGTAGCTTATGTTAAAAAAATTTATTATAAATTTGGCCAAGATTTTGTCATAAAATATTTTTACTAGACGAAACACGTGAACTCCAAATGACACCTGGCCTTTTGCTTGTACTTAAATCTAGGATTAGGGTTTCTCTCTTCAGCCGCAATGGCTTTATATATGCATGTCCATTGCAGTATTCGCCTACAAATCGAAGATGAGGAACCCGGAAGTTTTCAATTTCTTCCCCGAGGTTTAATTATGTTCAACTGTTGTACGATAATTGATTGTTAAGCTTGAAATAGCACGGACGAACAACTGAGTTTGGGAAATGATGTGAATGTAATTCGATTTAAGTATCAGAGGCTCAGTTAATCTGTTGCTCTGCTGAACAATTTGCACGTCAGTCTGATCTCAAACTCTGTTGTTACAGTATCCAAGTAGTTTCAGTTAACTTCTCGATTTAATTGTATTGTGTGTGTGAAAATTGGAGTATACTGCGAAAAAAAAGTTTTTTTTCGGTTTGTTTTCATTTCTGCTCACAATCACTGAATCTTGAATGCTAATTTGAAAATGTATCAGTCTACTGTGTGTTGCATATGTAGATTCCGATTGATTTGTATTGATTGTTGTTTTATTGGTAATTATCTCGTAGGTTTGGATTGAAACGGCCCAGCTACATGGACTTGGATTTTTTTATGGTGGGTTGATTAAAAACCTCGAAAGGTTTCGTTTGCGTGGTTAGGGGTGATAGCTTAACAATCCACCGTAATCCGTGTTTAGTGCAACCAAATCTTTATGGATATCAATGCCTCTTTCTGCCTGACAACCAAAGTCACCTGGGTGGCGTAATTATCTAGTGCTCTACAACATTGGGATTTCAGTAGTTACAAAGTTCAATTGTTTTTTTCAACCCCCATCTTTTCACTATTTTCTTAATGGGCTTAATTCTTAGTAGTAGCAATGTATTTATTCTCGATAAGATTACTGGACAAATACAGAGAATATTAAAATGCCTGATGATTCAGTACAAGGTGAGATTTGATTAATCAAAACACTGGATCAGAATGGATTATTACACTATACCCTATGATAATGCAAACCAAACGCACCCATTGTTCTAGCTTAGCTTTGTATTTGTGGTCTTTGAAGCAATAATATGTCGTAATCTCATATATAATATGCAAGAATGCTGGTACAGTGAAATGAGGAAGAAATTTTCATTGATGTGAAGAACAGACAAAATGATCCAACCCATGTATTTTTTACTATCTCCACCCCCTCTCTTTGATTTGACTATGAGATGAGAACTTTCATACAATTTCACATGATATTACCGAGCAGCGGCTGCAATGAAGTATTATCGAGTTCTTTGTTATCATATAGTTGGACTATACTTTGTGTCTACTTCACCTGTTCTTGGATCCAACATATTTAAATTGAGTTTATATAAGATTGTGGAGAAAAATAAAACCTTGACTCTGGTAAGACAACCGAAAACTGAAATTAATGCACACATAGTCAAACTTGAAAACGATGGGATTTAAGATATACAATGGGCCATTTATTTGACGAACTCTATATGTTAAACTGACAAAGTGAAACAGGATGCAACACCTTTACTTGCTTTATCGCTATTGTTTTTGAACTATAATCCTTTAGTTTTACCATTGTTTGATGAATAAATAAATGGTATTGTTCACAGCTTCTGCGAATGGGTGGTGCATTTTTTCTCAACGGTGGCGCAACAGTACCCTTTCTCTCCATGCTGTAAGTTCCATCCCTCTTCATGTTTTTTTTTTCAAAAACAAAATCTGTTTGATATAAAATATCAATGTTGTTGATTTGATTGGTTAAATTCAATTTTAACAAATTTCAGGTCAATTTTATATTCACTTTTATTTTCTCGTGGTTGTGTTATCTTTCTATTTCTCTATATCTTTTTTTCGTTGGTCATGTGTTTTTTTAAATGCGTGGATGATGCTAGTTTTCTAGTATCTTTTGCTGTTTTCTCATTCCAGTAAACAGCAAAGACCTAATGTTTGCCCCTTTTTGTTGGTTTCCTCAGGTTTTACAATTTTTTGTCATTTAAATTCCGAACTTCATGTTGCTTTCATGCTGACACGCCTTATTGCATTGAGAGCTGAACGTGTAAAGTCTTGGGTTTTCAGGGCCTCAATCAACTTAAAAAAACCGATGCTAAAGTTTTCCAAAATGTTACGCTATACCCTTTCAACACATCTCCATACAATGTAAACCTTCGTCTTTTCTCTACGACATCTTCTGATTCAACTGAAGCATTAGATGAAGGCGTCGAATTGGCAGGTATCGGTGCCAAAATTAAAGACTCTTCTGACATATTGGGAGAATGGGGTTGTGGTGAGGATGATATATCCAAGATTTTTGCACGACGTCCATCTTTACGTAAAACAGATCCCAAAATACTTCAGTCCAAGCTTGAAATATTATATAACCTTGGTATCACATCAGGAGACCTGGTAAAAATGGTTCATTGCCGTCCACGCTTTCTCAACTGCAGAATCAACTTATTTTTAAATGAACGCCTTAATATTTTGAGGCTCTCTTTGGCTCTAGGCAGGTTCTGGCCAAAGCTATTGTGCGGAATCCATCTTTGCTTACCTACGACTTCCACAACAAGATCAAGCCGGTCATTGCCATGTATGAATCACTGGGTGTTAGCAATACGGACTTGATTGCTGTGCTTCTGTCCCGTCCCACCTTAATTCCTCGGACCAATCTAAATGATGAGAAGATGGATTACATCGTAAAACTGGGGTGCCTAAGGAATCAAGAATGTACAAGCATGTGGTTTCCCTTTTTGCCATATCCCGCATAGCTACCATTCGTGAAAAGATGGTAATTTGGAGAAATATGGGTTTTCAGAGGATGAGATTTTGAATCTCATAGGACGTCTCCGCTCGTGTTGACGCTATCCATTGATAAAGTTCAGAGAAACATGACTTTTATAGTAGGCACCATGAAACAGTCGGCCAATGTGGTGCTTCGCGACCCATTCCTTCTATACTTCAATTTGGAGAATGTATTAAAGCCACGTTATCTGCTAGCTTGTAAAATAGAGGACATGGGAGTTGAACCTGGAATCAAGGGACCTGCAATGCTGAGAGCATTGAGGATGTCTGATAAGCGATTCGTCTCAGCATTTATTACTTGTCACTCCGGCGATGTAGCTAATGAGCTAATTACATTTTATAACAACGCTAAATGCGTGAGAAGATTAGCTGAGTCCTCGAAGAAGATCTCGAATAAAGGATTTCCCTTCTGATAATTTTTGCATTTGAAAATAGCAAGTAATGTTTCCGTCTCATTGCTCTGGATTACACCTCCTCTCACCTCCAAAAACTGAAGATTTGGGATGTTGGCCGTGGATACAGAAATTTTAGGCACTGCGGTTCACTAAGTACCTTCTCTAATGCTCGGTAAAATTGGATTCCGGCAGTTTTTTTAAGTTCGAATACTTTAAAATCAGCTTAAATCTCAAAAGTTGAGTTACTTTGGGTTTGAGTATGGTTGAAATCCTGTTAGAGCTCAAGTTTAAATACCAAAATTTTATTTGTTCAATTTTTTTGTCAATTTCTCCTCTTTTCTATTTTAAGTATGGTTGAAATCCTGTTAGATCTCAAGTTTAAATACCAATATTTATTGTTTCAATTTTTTTTTCAATTTCTCCTCTTTTCTATTTTGTACTCCCTGGGTGTGTTTGGTTTGAATGATGGTTAAGATTAATTTTCCATCCCAGGTTTGGTTTGAATTTTAGAAAAAATTATCTCATCATATTTAACATATTTTAATCATACTTTGCAATAAAATAACATAAATACCCATTTTCATCTTTTTTTTTACTATTACAAAATTTGAAATCCCCCAAAAAATTGCAACTTATTTCTTATGTATTATTATTATAATTTTTATTATTATTATTATATATTATTGTTATTATTAAATTATTACTATTACATATATACATATATATATTATATATTTTTATTATTACTATTTTATAATAATTATTATTTATGATTATTAATATATATATATATATATATATATACTTTTTATTATTGTAATATTGAGGGCATTTTAGACATTGTACCCATATCAACATTTATCCTCAAATCAAACATCACATTAATTATCACACATTATTTTTACAATCATTTCATTAATCTTTATATTACTTATCATATCCATCAAACCAAACGATAAAAAACAAATGAATAGTATTTGACTTGTATTTAAAATTTTCAAATTCAATTATCTTAGAAAATACTCGCAATCCAAATTATTGTGATCAATAGTTGTGGCCTTTCTAATTTATTGTAAATCAAATAACTACTAGCTCCAGCCATGACCTTTTATATAAGGTTATGTTTGGATTAAGTGATTTAATTTGGAAAAATATATTTGATTTGGAGGAAGGGATTTGATTGTATTGAAATGACAGCCATCTTAAGAATATTTTAAATCCAACATAATTACAATTACATCTATATAAATCAAAAATAGATAAATTAAGAGGGATAGATTTGAAATCCACCATCATAAATTTATTCAAACAATCAAATGGATTTGAAATTCATGGCTTCAAATCTCACCATCCAAATGAAGCTTAAATTGTTGCTAAAACTGAAATTGAAAATTTTGCAACTATTAATAATTATTATCATGAAATAATAGCTATTAGTAGATTGATAAACGCCAACAGCGACATTCGTATATAAGATTAAACCATATTTTGTTCCCCAAATTTCTAATATTCCAAGAACACCCTAAACTGAAAGTATTCCAACGTCGTAGATCCTCATAATACATGTCAACCAAATCAAATTCCTGCTTGTTAGAGACGAACAAGAACAAAATCAAGAAACTAAAATAAAAATGAAACGGCCTTTACAAGCAAAATTACACTGAAATAACATTTCATCAAACTACCAATGTTGCAATTACAGTCTACAGACTTACAGTTAAAAAGAGTTTTTACAGTGAGACAGTAAAACGAATGAAAAAAAAATACTAATGACACCTTCATCCCGTGTGGGATCGGATTAAGTTTGATCCTCCATGATTTTAGAAGTCCCGCTACTTTATGCTACTATCAATTTATGCCTCTTTTTATTCCTGATAGTCACTTTTTTGAGAGATGAGAGAGGTCCTCCTCTGCTCTTTTGTTGCTCTCTGTTCTAATTTGAATGAATTTATTTAGCAAAAAAAAAAAAAAGATACCCAAGAAGCAAGTAAAACGGAGGAAGACAGTGCCGCACAAGCCAAAAGACAACATTATGGTCGGGAAATGTCCCAACGATCTCCGAAACAAAGCACAATAAAATGTACATATGATCTTGGAAAACGCAGAAGACTGCCAAAACATATCAAGCACAATAATACCCAACGCAAAAATATCCAGCATTATATCATGGAACAAAGCAACTATGAATGGATCATTTTGGCTGGTGAGTAAATGAAACACAAGAAAGCTGCTATGCATGCATCTCATGCATAAACTCAACAGGCGACATCGAGCATTCGATGAAACAATACATGCTTAAGCTCACAGTAGTGGACCTCTGCACGTATATTGATTTGGAAGAAGCTTATACTACGGGTAGTTATAAGCCATTTGACACTCGTGTCAAAACTTTTATTGTCAGGCCATATAATGAAATCCAAGTCAAGTTCTAACAAATAATAGAGTTTTCTTAACCCCAATCTAAAATACCACCATCCTTTCAAAAGATCTAAGAGTGTTTGGATTGACAATCCATGATTTAAAATCCATTCGACTTGTTTGGATGAATAAAATCTGGGTCAATCACTCTCATTTGATCTAGGCACATTTATTATCAATTGTGATGGATATTAAATTGACCCAAAATTTGTGTCAATTCAACAACATTGTCAAATCAATAAGATAATCTGTAAGCGAAGGTCAATTTTGATTAAAAATGGGTACATAGGGAAAATTAAGGTCTGCAAGTACAGTTGAAATGAGTCATAAAATGTGCCCATTTGATCACTGATCAGTTGAGAATGGTCAAGAGTATTGATGGTAACAAGATTCATTCAGAAAGTGACACAATCTTGTATCATGTTTTCACAAGCAAAATAAGTAGATTCAAGATAAGGGAAAACGGTAAAAAGCATAAACTACTCGCTAAGGAACAATTAAAACCATTCCTAGCGGTAAAAAATGCAATGAAGTGAAAGATCAACATGAAACAAGTCATGATTAATCTAAACGGGCCGAGTGCCTAAACCAACATAGGTGCAGACAATATTGCAGTAACCAATCTTTAATAACAACAGGACGGAAATCAAATCTCGTCATTGTGCTAAAATTCCATTAATCAAAAAGCAGAAGAATGCTTTTGATAACGTTGGTCAAAAATCAAGACGTGAACAGAGACGAGACCATCCACATTTGGTAGAGTGATATGTTTACTGTTGATAGTAAACTGGTTGGTATTGAGATGGGATATTATATCCACCATAAACAACAGCACCATCATAATAACCAGGCTGCACATGTGGTTGCTGGGCATGTGAAACAGCCCCATCATAATAACCAGGCTGCACATGTGGTTGCTGGGTATGTGCGACAGCCCCATCATAATAACCAGGCTGAACATGTGGTTGCTGCGCATGTGCAACAGCCCCATCATAATAACCAGGCTGCACATGTGGTTGCTGGGTACGTGGTTCAGTAGGATAAGAACCAGATGCTGGATTATAGCCCGAAGGGGCAGCTCCCGACATCCTATACACACCGGCAGATGAGCCTGCATATGGGACAGCAGCAGCAGCAGCAACAGCAATTGTATCTGGCATGCCATAGGCCCCAGCTGATGTACTGAGGTAAGAAGCAGTGTAATCTGGCAACAAACCTGACCTCTGCACCGATGATGGTTGTGATGGGGGAACAACCGGCTTGGCGGGAATTCTCCGACCAGTAGCAGTTCTCATTCTCTTGTTTCCATTGGGGGGTGGTCGCCTCAAACGCTGCTGAGGCTTAGGGGTAGCTGCTGGTGCGGATCTTTTCCTATCACCCTTTTCCTTCTCCAACTTCTCGATACGCTTCACCAGTACAGATTTTGGGTACTGGGATTCCAGATTGTGATCCTCAATGCATTTAATCACTGCCTTCAATGCATTAATTTCTTTTGTTGCTGCATCATTCTACAAAAAATATACAAGGTTATTAGTCTCTTGACTTTGCTAGATGCGTGACATCAGACTCACACACAAACTCCACAATTTTTTCAGCTTTATTTAAGTCCTACAATTAATATTTGTTACACCCCAAAAGAGAGGTTTATGTAAAATTCTGTCGCAGTATGTACAATGCCAATATTGTTTTCTACAAAACTTCCTACTCCAGTATTTGTAGACAAAAAATATACTAAATATGCCAATGTCCTTAATTCAATATCATCCTCCCTTTTGTGCAAAATATAAATGAAAGATTAGATTGAAATGTGCGCAAGAATACAAAGCTATCCAATTTGTTGATTTGGACCAAATCATAAAATTCTTGAGAAATCATATCCGACCCAAACTTTGGAAGGACCTTGCCATGCTAGAAAGGAATCAGATTGCAGAAAAAAATTCAAGATCAAAGATCTGATTCTTAAGTTTTTGATGAAATTATTGATATGGGGTCTGGTACTAACAAGGCAACTTGACGTTTGAAATGAAGATTGGTGCCAGCTAATCCGTTGTGGTTTTAATTAAAGTTGCCTCATTCACGTTTTAAAATATTACACACAAAATGGAAAAATATATACTGAGGCATGTATTAAAAAAAATCCGATCCAAATACTAAGGCAATTCAATTTCAAATTACTCCACTTGTTTTGGATCGTGAAGGTCATAGCAAATAGAGCATCAATTCGATTATTCAATTCCAACATATCGAGAACCCTAATCTATACAACATGTATCCATAGTGCACACGTGTAAAACAGGTTTTAGGGAGAAATATAAGTGAAACTTTGTTTACATGCATATATATATATATATATATATACATCTATTAAATTATCAATCTCCACGGAAGTATTATGACAGAAGCACCATCTCAAGAGAATATGAAAGATTACCAATGATTGACGGGATCCCTTCCCACTCTTGCGCACTTTTTGAGCAAGTTTTTCAGAATTAAGTACATATGCTTTCATTAAGGGCACAGGAGGGAACTCATCAATCAGCTCAAATTCAAAAATGAATTTGAGAGCCAAAGTTGTTTGCCCTTATCAATGAGTTTCTGCACAATATCTGTTGGAAGCCATGAATATCACTGTTCAATATCGAACTTTAAACCAGATAAACATCGCAATATTACGACATAGGTATCTAATGTGATATTAGTACACAGATTAAAGAAACAAAAAACATAGTCACTTTCCAGCACTAAACATTTATGGACACCGACTCACGCCCTAGCTTTAAGGAAGAGGAGAAACCACTAATTCAAGCATCAAACTTGCAAAGACACAGGGTCTTCAATGACGTGAATTGACTCATGCATATGCATACAAAAAGAGGAGAGATGAGAAAAAAATCAATATTACTTCTACATGTGATGGCAACATTCTTCTTATACCACGCACTATCCGGAAAATGGAAAGGAATATATTCAAATCACAAACAAACAATAATAATTAAACATGAGGTAGTTTTGCAGATAAAAGTCATAAAACTGTGAATATTATCAAATCCTTATTTCCATTTTAACTGCCAAAATTTCACCACTTGTGTTCTCATATCAAAATAAACTTGTTCTCAGCTTAAACTCCAACTTTATTCACCATCACAACAGAAATAAACAGACACAAGTCAACAAACCAAATGTTTTTTCTTCAACAACATAATACAACTGTAAAGATTTCCGTGTTTCCTTGAATAAAAACTTTCCATTTAGAGGAGACAATTTGAATTCAACCAGGTGTTGTTTGGATAAATCATTTTGCTTGGGTGGAGAGATTTAATTTCGATACAGAGTTTGAAACTTGAATTTCAAATGACACCATTACTTTGCCCATGCAAAATCTTAACTTTAGAGTTTAGACTGAATGGATTTTAAATCTCCTTATATCAAAACTATCCAAACAACTATAATGGATTTAAAATACTTTATTTCAAATGGCGCAATCCAAACGCAAACTCGCAAAGATTACAGTTGTTGCACCAAATGTTTCTAAGCCACACAAAAAATCTGAACTTTAGCTAATCCAGAGAGGAAATTACTAGTGATAGATATATTCACTCATTCAAGTTGGTTATTCTAAAGAAAATCCCAGATACCCATGCCACCAAACAAAAATATTTCAGATGAATCAAAAGTATCTGCTTCCACGGTTAACCAGCCACAGATACAATAAGTGTAGTAGCCAGCACACAACAAACAATTAACACCTATACACGCACAAAACTATTGCGACCAATATAACAAGAGAATGCAACTGTAAAACGCTAATAACACCGATTTACCAGAAACCCGACTCTCAAGTCCAATCGTTTGACACAACTCCACAGCTTGACGGCACCTAGCAATAATGACAACATAATTGATCAACTCATTTATATCATACCCACCATCAATAACTAGTTTGTAAGCAGCTAAAAGCTGCAAATAGGCCAACTTATCCAAACCCCCCATCTCTTCTTTCTTCTCCTCATCTTCGTCTCCACCATTCTCATCACTCACGCTCACCATTTTCACCCTCCACTCTGAAGCCATAACCGCCGCTCGCTTTTTGACCTCCGCCCCAATCTCGATCCCGACTCTCATAAACTCCTCCAGTAAACCGCGCACGCCCTCCTCAACGCTCCATGGTCAGACCCAGTACCCAAATCCGACCCTGCGCCAAAAAACCCATCCAGGGCATCCAAAATCAAGGAACCCGGATCCAACGCGTGCTTCAACGCGTCAACCAACTCAACCCTAATGGCGGTCCTTTCCTTGGGTCTGTCAAGCACATACTTACGCAGACCCAGACCGTCCATGTTCTCACATAGAGACTTTAGTTCAGGTCGGGCAGGAATCGTGTCCGACGCGTAAGGCTTCACGGGTTTGGGCTTCCGAATCTTCAGAGATTCCTGGGCCTGTAGGGTCGAGAGCTTCTGGAGGAGTTCGGATTGAGTGGAGTTAACAGATGATTCAATGTCATCCCATGTGAAAGCAAATGAAGACAACAAAGATGAGTGCGATTGAAATTCTTCAAATGCTTTTCTGAGATTTTCCTTCTTCGACTCGACGAGGTCGAGCGCCGTTTGAATTGATTTCAGAGTCGTCAAAGCCATAATTTTTTTCTACAAGACAGAAATACATAAACCGGGAACCAGCAGACTAATATCGGAACGTGATTCTCAAAAGGGGGAGAAACGTGAAACGGAGTTGCGCATTAAGTGTGGAGATGAAGAAGCACCGATTTGCGGCCCATTAACCACGGCCCAATATTTACTGGGACTTGTGAGTGATTACCCTTTTTAAACAGATCTTTAATTTAGGAAGAATGTATTTGGAATCCAATGCGTGGGAGCTATAAAGTGTTAAGTGATGGGGTTACCTCTTGAACCTACGAGCAAAATATCACGTGTGTGAGAGTCAAACTCTTGAACCAGTAGGAATCATCTCTAAATTCCCGACCATGATGGAATAGATAGATTAGGCCGTGACTAAGACGCCGTGTTCTGATTGAGAGATAATTGTAATACCCTTATGCCATATAAGTAAAAAAATGAAAGTTTATAATGTGTTACAATTGAGTATTATAATAACTTGGGTTAATCATTTTCGTAAAGCGATGATGGATGTGTAGTTACTAAAATAGCTCATTATGCAGTCGTACTGGCATTGGTATGGACCCGGGATGTAACAGATGCAATACTCGAGTTTAATACTCTATCTATGTTTGACATATGTGTTAGACCGTTGTGAATTATAGTATAATAGCTTAAATATTCGTCGAAATTCGCTAAATATTATAGTGGTATTTTCATAATTTCGAGAAGAAAAAAAACGAAAAAAAAATTAAAATCTGATAACTTTGACCGACTTGCATCATTTAAATCATAAGTTATCATATGAAAAACATACACTATCACACATTAAAAACTTACATAAGCGGGAGAAAAAAATAGGGAAAATTCGACTTAGTTGATTGTTGGAGTTCGTAACGCTTTTGAAATTTCAAACAAATTATATAATCGAAATCCTCGAGTTGTCATCCTCTAGTTGAGGTAGTTTTCTATTAGGTTTTCTTGCATTTATGAAAATGATAAATTTATAGTATTGCTATAAAATTTTGAAATTAGCATATATGATAGATTAGATAATAATAAACAATATTTGACAAGTAAATTTAAAATTATGTTGTAATTTCAATTTTATACTAATTTTAATGTGTTCGACGAATTCTATAATAATGTTATAACTATGATTCAATAAATTTAAAGTAAATGGTGTATAAAATGGGTTGCTAGAATTTTAAATGATGATATAATTATCCTAATAACAATATGATTGAACAAATTGCTTAAATGAATTAATAAACTTAGATATGTAGTAATAAATGAAATTTGATGAATTAGTTGTTAAAATTAATATTTGGATTGTGTAGATTGATTGTCTGCTGTCTAGGAATCGAGCGACATCAACTAGTGAAAGGTAAGTAAAAATCCATCTGCAACTACAATACATGAACATAGTATTTATTATTATATTATTTGTGATGTTGGTGCCTGAATAAATGTGCAATTAATTGTTTTATGTATTCTTTAATGTATAAAATGTTTAATTGATGTGGAGATAAATCGTTGTTTCATTGCATTGGTTATTTATTTGCATTTGCACGTGCATGTATAATATGTGAGTATATTTGATGTCTGACATGCACGACATTATTTTGAGGAAAAAAGAGAGATTTTATTGGTCACTACTATGGCACCGAGGTTTGCGAGACAGATTTATATGATATGTTGAGTGCCACGTGAGGGATACTCTTCTGGGGCTAATTTAATTTAATATAGTAAAAAAAAAAAAAATTCCAAAAATAATGTCAAAATTTTTTTCTTTGCAGAAGTAATGTGAAACGCAATTGTGGGGTGCGTTTTTTTTAAACGCACCCCCAAATTGCGTTTTTTATAAGTCTGACGGTCAACTTTTTTGGAAAAACGCATTGAAAATTCAATTTTATTTTAAGTTTCGAAAATTTTTTGTTTTTGATTTTTAGTACGGCTGTGACGGCCCGCCCAGACGGGTCGCCCACCGTATTCAATTGCTTGAATACAAGGCTTCACTCGAATCGAAACTTAATTATCACTTTGAACTTATGTTTAGCGGAAACGTTTTTATTCTTATCGAATGTTGACTTAATAAATTTTACCGATGACTTTTATCTAAGAAAAATTTGGGCAGAGTCTCCTCTTAAAATTTGTGCCCTGTGATCTACCAGATCACTACCACCACAACACCAAAATCGTAAAAAACATAAATAAACTGAAATAAACCTCAAATACCAAAAATCCAACTGAAAACATAAATAAATGTTTCATGTCCTCAAATAAACTTAACATGTCAACATACTCAAGACTTCATAATAAATCTAAATATTCTCCGCATCGTCTAAGTCTTCAACTCCATCTGTAATATGTATATTATATAATAATATTCATTGGAATTCGTATATTATATAATAATATATATGGGAAAAACGCATACTTGGTATGCGTTTTTCCCATATATTATAATATTATATATATAATATTAATTTATTATTATATTAATATTAATAGTTATTATTATATAATAATAATAATTCAACTATTAGTTTATTTTAATCATATGAATACTTATATTCAAGCAACAAGTTATGTATGGTTATTAATTACTATATGCGTTGCTTTCTAAAATTTTCTCCAACAAAATTTAATAATTTGGCAAGCACCTGGATTAGATCTAATCAAGCACAAAAATAATATATTTAGGAAGATGATAAATTTAGATCTGATAAATTTTGTTATATGTTTTCTTACATATGAAATCCTTTTATATTTAGTTAGTAATTCTTTATTTTAAAATCATATATAATAAGTTGATGAACGGTGCATGAAGACAATTATTTATTTTAATATGAGTAATATGAAATGATATTAATTACAATATAATCTATATATAGCCTCCAGTCCCACAATCTCGTCTATGTATCTCTCGCCGTGATCTTCTTGGTGGCTCAGCTTGCACAACATTAGGCGCTTGTGATTGATCAGATCTAATCCTGATGCTGGACTCACCAATATCATGATACTGTGGAGTCAAGTCGGAGAATGCAACAGGTGAGACATTAAAATGCGGACGTGATTGTGAAGAACCTGGGACTCCAAGCATAAGATCCGTAAATGGGAATCCACTGTAAGACTGGGTTGGATCAGATATATAAGGAGTATATGGTGATGGCTCAATCTGGTGGGCAGGTTGCGGCACGTAATAGTCATAAGCGGTAGAATCGTAGCGGAATGGTGAACGATGTGATGTTGATGTGTCACCTCCGGCATATGATGTAGTCGTAAATGGAAGGATGTCATCACGAGCGTCTACTGGAGTTTCAGACCTACTTGTTCGTCTTCTCCTCCGACTGTCCCCCCTACTGCTAGTTGGTTGTCGTACAGGTATAGTATTTTGATTTCGTTGATTCTGAGCAAGTCGTCTCACTTCATCGGCAATTGCTATATTATGTTGTAATAAATGTCTGACCCTTGGTGATATCGCATCGTCCTCGCTCAAACTCGAGCAACTAAGTCTGAGTTGCTCCATATGCGCATCCTGAAAAAAAAAACATATCATTAAGGTTGTCATAATCATAAGACACAAAAATATATAAATAAGACAAAACTGCATCTCTACATACTACTTGTTGCCACGCGGCAGCGTCTCCTGCACGGTGTCCAATCTCGATATTGATGCCCGATGGAGATATAATATGACGAGTAATGCGACCATACCACGTCATGTACTCGTCACTTATAGGATAGGAGCCGGTGGCCTCAGGGGCATGCACAATGTTATATCTTCTGCTGTTCCACAAATCTATGTACTCATTATGTTGCCATATCCAATTGGTGCCCGAACGACCTCTGCGGTCGACTTTATGCAAGGCTGCCTGACGTGCATCTATGGATGGTGGAACAGTTTGAAACAGAGCAAACTGTCGTAAGACTCGTTCTGGACAATGCATCTCCACAATGGAATAGTGTATCATCGGGCATTGCGCCCTCCAATCCTCAGGACCACATTCTGGAGGCAATGACCTGATCTCGTCTGATTCCATGTCGTATGGAGTCCAAATAAACTGCAATACAGAAATGTTTTAAGATTTTTTAAGACATTAACATAAATAATTACAGACATTAATACAAGTTATGTAATAAATACTTAAGCATTAAATTTACCTGATCCCAATACATCCGATCTAGTGTGTCTCGAAATACACGTAAAGCATGTCGGACGGTGTGTCCAAATGTGCAAAATTGAGACCATCTAAATAATATCGGCATGATAATGTTAATACATTAAATTGTGAATAATATAACATCAATAAATCTATTATTATACCGTGCACCATATGGGGGGATAGAAGAAGTGTGTGATCTTCATCTACTATAATTGGGCCTTCTGGTACTCGAGTACCATGAGTTATGGGATGGATACTCTTGATTCTCGTATATGCCCAAATCTGAAATTTTTGTGATTGGAATATTAAGTTAATATAACATAATGTAAGTTTATATCCACTTTTATTAAAGTTGGTAAGGCTAGTAATAATATTACCTGTACAAGTTGCATTGCACCACCGATATTTGTTCTTCCTTTCTTAGAGCCATTGCATAACTCACGATAAAGGAATGCAAGCACTGCACTACCCCAACTAAACTTACGAGCTTTTGAAATATCGTGTAGATGACGGATGTATAACATCGAGACAAAGTGTTCGATGAATCGGGGCATAACAATCCACCTAGTAACATTAGTACACATGAGCGTGCGTACTGATGCACTTGTTCCTCAGTGCTGTCATTAGTTATCGGGTAAGCCATTAGATGAGCTTGCAGTGCAGTTAATGCTATACGTGACTTCTTAAGCTTATCAGGTGGAGGAAAAAAACCAAGCCACTGCGCACAATACATTCGCCACTGCGTGATACTCATGCGCGTGTCCTCCCCACAAATGGCATCACCCTCAATTGGTAAGGCCCATATAATAGCAATGTCCTGCAATGTGATGGTCACCTCTCCAACACGAAAATGGAATGTATGTGTCTCGGGTCGCCATCTCTCAACCAATGATGTGATCAAATGTGTGTCAATATCAAAGTGACCACATCTATATACACCATAAAATCCCATATCATGTAAAGTGCATACCACACGTACATGAAGTGGTCTCGCTCTACACAATTCCCAAAAATATCCATCCCCACGCCTCACGGTCAGAGTATTGTCAATATCTCCGTTAAATACATCATCGGAGCGGTGTACAGATTGCTTATTGAGCACACTACAGTCAAGTGGGCCGTACGTACTCTGTGTATCCATCCTGCAATATGGATATTTACAAAATAAATAAATATGTATATTTACAAAATAAAGAAATATGTCAATTGAAAGTTAAAACCTGCAATATGTATATTTACAAAATGGACGACACATATTGATTAATTTCGTTGTCGGGAACTTGATGCCTGTTCTTGAACTCTTCGTGCCTGCTGTCTCCCCCGAGTTTGTGGCCAGTCCATTTCATTAGGAATACGAGATGTCTGATACCTCCCAGGACGTGTTTGAGCTCTCAAAAGGGTTATGGAATAAGTCAAATGATGGGAGCCTCCAATATTCTTCTGAGAACAAAGGCTCGAAGGTCCCTTGATATGTAGCCGAGTAAGAATCCAATTTGTAATAATCACTAACTATACTCGATGCATTGACTCCAAAATGTCGACAAGCATGTATAGCATGTGAGCATGGGATACCAAATTGTGTCCATTTTCCACAAGAACACGTCTTGGCTCTAAGTTTGACAACATGCGTAGTGCTCCCGACTCCAGCTCGGACAACCGTTATCACTGAAGCAGTTTGTTGTGTATAATCATACTTCTGGACAACATGTTGCAATGATTCGTGTTGCCAACGGATAAACTTCTTATATGCAAATGTTGTCCATCCCTGATTATTTTGTATCATCTGTTGGCACTTCATCTGGCGTTCCATGAAACTTTGAACAGTTCGACCAAAAGTCAATTGTGCAATGGCTGTCACTGGAAGGCGACTAGTGACGTGCACCTTAAGTACTCCATTATACGCCTCAGACAGGTTAGTTGTCATAATGCCACAACGCCATCCTCCATCGTGTGCCAAAGTCCATTGAGTTTGATCAATACCACTAAGATAATTGAAAGCCCCCTCATTAACACTTTTGATGTGTTCCATCAATCGATTGAACTTCCCAATTTGATATGTCGTACCTGCTTTCCAGCACATGTCCTTCAACATCACATTTTTGAATTGTTTATTAAAATTGGAGCACACGTGCCTCAGACAGAAACGATGTACGCCTCGTGGGGGCATAAATCAGGTCATGAACACACGAACAGCACGAAGAAGACCTTTGTGCCTATCAGAAATTAGACAAATCCCAGATGTCTCACGAATTATGTGTCTGGCCAGCATCTGAAGAAACCATCTCCAAGACGTCAATGTCTCCTCATCCACAATCGCAAAAGCCAAAGGTAAAACTTGCTGATTAGCGTCAATTCCGACTGCAATCAACAACTTGTGCTTATACTTCGTATATAAATGTGTTCCATCAACACTTATCACCTTTCGACAATGTTGAAACCCCTGGATGCATGGCCAGAATGCCCAGAATACATATTTGATGATCTTTCGATTTGGTACGTTTGTGTCAATATGATCCCACTCAATAATGGTGTCCTCGTTGTGTTGCTTAAGGGCAGACATATACCTCGGCAATTGTGACACTGAGCTCTCCCAAGTGCCGTATACTTGCTCCCTAGCAGCTTTCAAACCATGCCAAGCCTTATTTCGAACCCATATTTCCTTTCACCGTCTCTTGAACGAATTTAACCTCATAAGCAGGATCCTTCCGAACAAACCCAATCAACAAACTGGCAATCACATTCCTACTCAAGTTACGATGGTCAATAGACAACTCATTCATTAGGCACGTATGATCTCCACCATACTTTGTAATTTTAAACACATTCATTTTCTCTTTAAAATATACTCTTACCATCCAATCACATGGCGTCACTAGAGAATTATGATTACAAACAACTTTCCATAATTTGGGCGTGCTCTCAATGACGCGATACTCTCGTCTAGCCACCCGTATTGAAAAGTCCATCACTGCTGACTGCAAATGTGATTTACTTTTAAACAACATACCCAACTCCAAATTTCCCTTCACATGATCATAGAATTTTCCCCAAAGACCAGTCGGGATATCAACAGAATCAACAGGAACCTCCGAAAATGTTGTTGAGAAGTATGGAAGTACTGGAAAATGGTGGCGCTCAGGTTGGATCGTGTGGGTTATTGTTGCTTCAGTTTGTTCCACATGTAAAGATGATGGCCCCTCATTCTGTTGGGAAATGGTCTCCAACATGACATCAATTGCTACATCTTCATCGTTATCATCATCAATATGGACGTTAAGTTCTGACTCGTCTGGTTCAGAATCGTCATGATTCTCAGGTCCGAAAAAATCAGCATTAGCATACTCATCTCTACCCTCCTCTATTTCATCATTATCTTCCACTTCAGTTATATTAATATTGCGGGCTTCTACTCCTACATCAGGTAAACCATCTACTCTCATACTTGCTAGTCCCTGGGTGACAACCGGTATGTTCACGGTTTGATCATCAGTAAGAATTGACATATACGGGCCCCACTCTTGACTATATTGGACGTTTGACGTATTACTATGATGGATCTGTTCTAATTCAATATACAAGTTGACACCAGTATTTCCAACATCAGGGTCAAAGAAAAACCAAATATCACTATCATCTTTGATTTCTAATGGATGCTCGACTCGCCCAGAAATATTATTGAATATATGCTTAGTCCACACTTTAAGTGTATATTGCTGGTTATCGACACCTATTTGCTCGTACAGTTTCAACAACATCTCAGACATTGTAATAGTTCGAGGCATTCGCATGTATCTTAGTGGAGGTCGATCATATTTACGGCAATCCCATCGTGTGATATGCGACCGCCATAGTATAACAAAATATCAATGTCACTTCGAATCGACATATTATCTACGAAAAAAGAATTTAAACTCATAAGTTTAAAATATTGTATTTTGTGTGAAACATCAATTTACAAACTAATATGCTAAAAAAAATTATATTTTTTCGATTTCAACATAATTCATTATTTTCATATCTAATATTTATTACAATTTTTTAAAAACAATTAAGTTATACAAAATGCACAATAATTTTTTTAAAGTTTGGAGAATAAAATTTATATATGAATTTATTAGTGTTTCAGAATTAATTTGGTACATGAATGTTTATCAAGAAATATGGAAAATATCTTTTCAAGTTTTATATTTTTAAAAACTAATACACTGTTGAATATTTACAATATGATAATTATATCGTAACAACTCTACAATTTAATTCTAATGACATAAACGAAAAAAAATTAAAAAGCGTACCTCAAAAATCAAGATCTAAAATCCTACACTAACTAACTCTATGTACACTAACTAACTCTATGTAAATAATTTACAATAAAAAATTCAATTTTTTATGAAAAAATTAGTAAAACTTACATTTAAGATGAAATATTTAATAAAAATATGGAAACGAAATTGTGTTAAGCAATCAAAACTAAAAAAAAATTATATATTTTCGATTTCAACATAATTCATTATTTTCATATCTAATATTTATTACAATTTTCTAAAAAACAATTAAGTTATACAAAATACACAATAATTTTTTTAAAGTTGGGAGAATAAAATTTATATATGAATTTATTAATTTTTTAGAATTAATTTTGTACATGAATGTTTATCGTAAAATAGGGAAAATATTTTTTCAAGTTTTATATTTTTTTAAACTAATACACTGTTGAATATTTACAATATGATAATTATATCATAACAATTCAAAAATTTAATTCTAATGACATAAACGAAAAAAAAAATTAAAAAGCATACCTCAAAAATCAAGATCCCAAAAGCTACACTAAATAACTTATGTAAAATAATGTACAATAAAAAATTCAATTTTTTATGAAAAAATTAGTAAAACATACCTTTAAGATGAAATAAAATTTGGAAATGGAAACTGTGTCGCAAGCGAACGAAAGAAGCGAAAGATATAAATGATAGATAAGCGAACGAAAGAAGCGAAAGATAGATATTATGCGTAGAGTGTAGTGAATGCTGGCCATTTAAAGAAGAAAAAAACGAAAACAGACCCATTAATGGGTCTGACAGACCCATTAATGGGTCAATTTTTTTTGTTATGAAAAAGTAAGAAACGCACTCTTGGAGTGCGTTTCTTACTGAACATTTACCAGGTGCGTTTTTAAAAACGCACCCGACAAGTGCGTTTCACCTTATTTTGTAAAAAAAAAAAAAACAACTTATTATTGTAATATTATTTTTTATCAACAATATTATTTTAAATTAGCCCTCTTCTGGGGATTATGACGGTTGATAGGAATGTGCCTTTGGTAATCACGAGGGGATGGTCCACTCGACTTGTACTCTTTTGATTGAAGTCGCGGGTGGGATACTTCTCGAGTGATCTTGGAGGAATTTGAATAAAATATTATATTTCGAGTATGCATCTTGATATACATGTTATTGATGTCTCATATCATTTTCATAGTATGCATGATTTTTATTTACTGGACATTAGCTCACGTAGTTCATGCATTGTAGGTGAGCATGCCAATATCTGAGATCGGACTTACTGTGCAAGGATATGAGCTCTATGAAATCCGCTATACATGGATGACGACATGTTGGACTATATGGTTATCTAATTTGGTTTTGAGTCTGCAGATTTATCTTTTGAAAAGCATGTGGTTTTCTTATGTTATTTTGTTATCTTTTGGTTTTTAAATATGCGGAACTATCTTTTGTGGACTCTAATTTTAAAATAAAAAATGGTATGTAAATAGTATGATTGTGACTCATACATATGATAAAGTTTTTGGGGTATATGGATTCTTATATTTATTGAGATTGTTGTTGTGTCTTCGGATGTTATATAATCATAGGAGATCTATCAAAAATTTTACATAACTATATATAACTTATAATATAGTAGTTGTGATTTGGATTTGTGACAACAGATATACTATTTACACCTAGCAGAAGACATAAACTGTTGAATAACTCCTCAAAGAGCAAAAGACATTGTGAGATTTAACTTTCTTGGTGATTGAAATTATGTATAAATTAATAGCATACAAACCAAGTATCTCTTTATTCATTTTTTTTTGTTTTTTGAGAGAATAGTGGGCTAAATATTTTTTTGTATACTGCAGGACTCGAACTCGAGTCTCTCCAAAGTGAAGGTATCGCTAATAAACAATTCAACCCTATGTGGTTTGCAAATATGTATTTTACCTCACATGGTTTGTAAAGCACAACACTTTGTCCCCTCACACGTCATACATTAAGATTGTTCCGTCACACGTCATAAATCGAATCGAGGTAGTGTTTGAAAATCGATACTCCCTTATAATTCTATCATCATTCAAATTCCAATATAAAAAAAGATATATTCTTCCCCTCGATCTTTCAATGTTACACGCGAAATTATTATATTTTTGTGGGAAAAAAAATTGGTAAGAACAATAGGAAGTTTGAACTGTTCTTTGTAAGGATGTTTTTAGCTGGATTTTGAATTATTACATCGTGAGACCTACGTTTCATTATAAATATATATCGAACTGTTTCATCCTGTAATTTAAATCTACATTATTTGATTATATATTTATATCAATCTTGAATAACTTGTATGTATATTTGTATATTTTACTACTCAATTAAATTATTATACGCATACTCATAATAGTTTGTATAAAACGAGAGGTACGTGCCCTACTATTTGTCAACCCATGCCGTTTCATTCGACCGGAGAAATTTTGATGCTACCCAACAGTAAACTTATTGTTGGTTTCCAATTGATTTAGAATATTTAAAAGGAAATATTTCACATCGGTTAAGATGATACACCTAAAACAAATGTCATAAAACTGTCGTTAAACTAAGCAAAAACATTGAGTGTTTATTATTAAAATAATGAAAAAAACAGTTTAATGAGCTTCAAATTATTACCAAATTGTCACCACACAAGTAAAAGCAGTGAAAAATATCCCACGTAATGCTTATCTACTTCAGCTTATACCTGTTTATTTTTAGAAAAGCAATATCAGAAATAATGAAATACTAAAAATCTATTTTTGGACTTGGACAATTTGGTAATAATTTGAAGTTCATTAAAATGTTTTTGTGGTAAATTTTATCAAATAATAAAGGGTACTTAAAAAAAACTAAAAAAAAAAAAAATTAAGCATATGGATTATATATATGATATAAATGTCGTAATTAAATGATTATAGTGTCTTTGTTTCTCTCCATCCGTGTGATAAGAAATTTACATTTTCACTTGTATTTTATTATCTTTTCTTCAATTTTTATATTGGTATGAGTGAAATTACATTTTTTTGTTGTTGTAGGAATCCAATAAATGAAATATTTTATGATTAAAAGATGATGAAAAATGCATAAATGTGACAAAAATCTAAAATGAGACTTAAAAATGGGCTTTGCAGCTCCAAAATAACTCCATTTGGATTGAGAGATTTGATGAATTTATATTTCAAATTCTTAATACAAATCCATTCAAATTGTCCATAGATTTCAAATATACCGTCTTCAAATTTAAACAATTTTTCTTAACAACTAAGGTATTTCAAGTTCATAATTGTTGAAGTCGTTTCAAATCCATTTTTGAAATGAAATACTTCGATCCAAATTGTAACCTTAATATGTATATGTTGATTTTGCTTAAAGTTGAAAAAATTTGTTTTTAAAATAAAAAATATTGAATGTTTGATATTAAAATAAAAAACAACTTATTGAACTTATGTTTATTATAATAATGATACCATTCAACTTAAAATAGTCAGAAACATCTCATGATGTGCTTACATAGTTCTATTTTTACCTATTTTCTTAAAAAAACAAAGCATAAGCAATAGAATCTCAAGTCTCGTAACTTTAAATGACATTTGGTTATGTATGCATATCATCAATCAAACACATGTAGCATAAAATCTAATATTATCTAAAATTATATTGGTCTGATTTGCACAACATAATTAATAATCTTTCGATTGTTTAATATATTTACATATTAATTTTTTACTTGAAATAATATTGTAAAGGTTCAGATTAATTAAAACGTGGACAAAATATTAAATTAGTTTTTTGATAAATAATTTATTTTAAAAGATCGATCAGCGGAGTAGCACTATAAATCTGAAGATCATCAGTTTCTGTCATCTACCTTGGGCTCCAAATTCCTTCACACACCACTGAATTTGCTTAACCATTCCTATAAACACAGCCTCCTCCTCCTCCTCCTCTCTCTCTCTTCATATTATAATAATAATATAATCAATATCTCCTTTAACGCCAAGAAATTCCATTTCTATGTGAAAAAGGAGTGGAATAAACAAGAAAAAGAAAAGGAAGATAAGAGAAGAACCTTTGGGGAGAGAGTGAGAGAACAAAGTGGGAGGATGAGCATACCTTGTGTTTTTATTTATGTATATCCCTCTCATTAGATCTTGGCTCCAATCCAATAATTTCTTCTCCTCCTTTGACGGCGAGTTTTCTGAAAATGAATCCAAATATTTGTTTTTGTTGACAATCTGATTGTTATCTTGTGTGGGTTATGTCTGATCTTCGTGGATTGTGAGGTTTCAGGATTGCATATGTTAATCTTGGCCGATGAATGAAGGAACCAATCCCGTCTTCTTAAATCGGGCATTTCCCACTTGATATTTGATCAGTGATCGATACTGGGTTCCTAACTCATTTTCTGGACAAGGTTATATTTTTCTTTTTTTTGTTCTTAATTATTGTATTTTGCATATTTGATCTGATAGATTTGTCAGTTGATGGTTGCATTTTGGAGCTGTTCGATTCTTCTGCGATTGCAATGATTCAACTTATGTTGCGTGTTGCATCAAGTTATCTCATTCTTGATTTGATTCGGGCACTTCACAGAGATTTTCCTGATCCAATCAGTATATATTGTAGTTGAATTTGACATGAGAATATTGTTCCTTAAGTTTTCTCTTTTCGGTTGTTCATTTATTGTTGAACGTTGAGGTAATGGAATATAAATCACAGGAAGATGGAGATGATCAAGGTAAGCTTTTTATTGGTGGGATTTCTTGGGACACCGATGAGGATCGTCTTAAAGAATATTTGGAGCCATGGGCATGGCAAGTGTAGAAGCTGTGATCATGCGAGATCGAACCACGGGTCGTGCTCGTGGCTTTGGTTTTGTTGTGTATGCGGACCCTGAAGTTGTGGAAAGAGTGGTTAAGGAGAAGCATGTGATTGATGGAAGAACTGTAAGTCAGTTTTGCATTCAAAATGCTGCTATTTTCCAAATACTACATTATACTAAGTCAATTCACTGTAAATTTGCTATTTTCTGAATATTGCTCGTTGGCTATATTTCGTGATTCATTGTTCATGAAAAAGATGTTGTCTCATTTTTTGGACTATGCGTTGTCTTTTTAAGTTTGAGGTGGAAGCAAAGAAAGCTGTTCCAAGAGATGATCAACACCTGATAAACCGAAACACTGGCAGTACTCAGGGATCACCTGGACAGGGACGCACTAAAAAGATTTTTGTAGGAGGATTAGCATCTACGGTAACTGGGAATGATTTTAAATATTACTTTGATCAGTTTGGTACCATAACAGATGCCGTACTGATGTATGATCACAACACACAAAGGCCAAGAGGTTTTGGGTTATATCCTATGATTCAGATGATGCGGTTGATAGGGTATTGTACAAAACCTTTCATGAACTCAACGGTAAGATGGTCGAGGTTAAACGAGCTGTTCCAAAAGAATTATCTCCCGGGTCCAGCCAGAGCCCTCTTTTCGGATATAACTATGGAATTAGTAGTGCCAACAATTTCCTCAATAGCTATACCCAGAGATATAATCTGAGCTCTCTTGGTGGTTATGGAATCAGAATGGATGGTAGATACAACTCATTAGCTAGTGCTCGTGCTGGATTCTCACATTTTGGTTCTCCAACTTATGGAATGGGAGTGAACATGGAGCAAGGGTTGAACACTGGATTTGGAGGAGGTTCCAACTTTAATGGCAACCTGGATACCGCCGTGTTAGAAACCCGTTTGTTGGAAGTAATCAAAGTAGGTACAATATCCCTATAGGATACAACACCAGTAGCAGTCGAGGCGATTCTGTTTTCAGCTCACCATCAAGAAATGTATGGGGAAATGGCAGCCTTAAAACTTCCCAAATAATGCTAGCTCAGGTTCGTACTTTGGTTCCGGAAGTGGTGGTCTTGGAGTATTTGGAAACAATGGAGCAAATTGGGGCACGTCTCCTATTGCTGCAACTGTTGGTGGCAACTCATCTGGATATACTGGGGTAAATATTGGCTATAGAGGTGGAGAAAACAGTTATCCACTGGGAGTGGGAGGTTTTGGAAGAAACAGGGGAACAAGTGTGGCTACAACATCATCATTTGCTGCATCAGGCAATGGTTATGAGGGATCTTATGGCGACTTTTACCGCACTGGCTCTGTTTATGGTGATCCAACTTGGCAAACTACTTCCGAGCTGGGTAATTCTGTTTCATTTGATTATGGTATTGGGAACTCAGAAGATGTCACCCCTAAAGATTCTGACAATTATGGGGTGGACTATGATGTTCCTAGTAGACAAACCAACAGAGGTAATATGTTTGGCTTTTTTCTAAATTTGCGAATACTGTTGTTTACAGAAATCAAATGGTTGTATGCTATAGTATGTGTTTTTCCTTGAAAAGACGAGCTTTAATGATTCATAAATCTCATCTGATGAATGATTTGATACAATATTCAGCTCTTCCTAACAACTGTCCTTTTCTTTTATTTATTTGTTCAGACCATATTATTAATAGAAGAATGTTATAGAATGAAGTATAGTTGGCTAAATTTTTTGACTTCTTGGCTTCATTAGTGGAGATAGAGTATAGAAGCTGAAATCTCAAATTTGGAGTTTTTTTCTTTTTCTAGCTCATTTGCAGAAACAACACAGAGGTTGTTACTTGAAATTTCATATGTTTCGGACCATTTTGAACTTGTTGGCTGTAATGTTTTGAACGCCCACCCATATACATCTCTTTTCACAAACACACACATGCACACTCAGGTGCATGTTTGTTTTTGAACATACGCATACTCAGTGTTATTTGGCGTGATCAAAGGCAAGATTTTGGACGTCGATGATGATCTTCCATTGCTGTATGTACTTGATGTAAACAAAACTGGAAAAGGGAGAAAAGCATTGGTTTCTTATCTGGATTCTTGAACTTGATTAGTCTTGTTATAAAAACTCATTCATGTACATCTACATTTGATAGATATAAGCAAATTATAAAACCTAGATGCATTTATTTTACTTTCACCATCTCATGATGATCTTCGCAACCAAAAAAAAAATTTAGTTCAGCAAATGCTATAACCTTGTATAATCATCTTAAGCTTGTGAAACCCAGGTTTTATAACACTGAAGAACTCAGTCTTTAGTAATGTCACTTGTATACAATATAAGCTTGTGCATCATTTAATCGCTTGGAATTCCACAAGTCTTCATTTCTTATCTAACATGACTAGCTGCACTTCTGTGGTACTTTTGGTTGTTTCTGGAAATGTGTCGAATATGTGTTTTCATAAAACGAATATGAAAATCCGACGGATATTTGATATTTTCTTTTTTAAATGAGACTTTTTCGTTGTACATGTCACATCATGTGAGAATATGTTGGGTTATTTAATTGCATGTCGGAATGACCAAAGCGCCACTACAGTGATAGAACACCCTTTTCAATATTGCTCAGTGGTATATATTATCCAATTTATCAGTTTTATCTTTCTATGACCTTCTTCAGGATTGCTGCGTAGGAAATTTCATCTTTCTGAAGATAATGTAGATGTGGAGACTTAAAAAAGCATGTGAATCGTGAATTTACTACATATCCCTCAGTTGACATATGTCTCATCTTATGATGATACCATTTCACAGAGCTAACAAGGGTTATGGTGCAACTATAGTGTTCAAACGAGTATTTCGAGGGATCTTGTTAGCGTTTGAGGCTTGATTTTTAAACATAACTTAGGTTCTTTTATAAGCGTTTCGATTGAGATGTAAATCAGATTGCGGGACATACTCCATGAGATCCATTCTGTAGTATTTATTGTGCTTCTCTTCAAGTAAAAGAATGTGTCACTGGTACAACAGTTGGAAAAAAGGTGAAGATTATTCTAGGTGAATATTATTCTTGTATTCTTTTTTTCCCCTGTTTCAGATTTTTCTTGTTTTATGGGATTTGTATTTCACTCAGATTATTGTATGTGAGCTTCTGTTGATATTACCAGCTTGAAAATATGAAGAGGGATAGCCTCATAGCTTTCCCTTTGATACAGAAACATTATTATAAATTCTTTTTGCTGCAGATTCTATATTTGACAAGTTCAAATTTTGAATGTGTTTGAAATATATGTAGTTTTAGAAACTGGCTTGAGTTGTTTGACCTTGTTCTTTAACTTGAATGTGTTCCAAATATATTGCTTTTGTCTTGCTAAAACTGAAAACCCATCTCATTACACCTTAATTTTTAATATTTTTTTTCCATAGTCATCTGTAGAAGGGGTTCCCCTTAAACACGGAATTTTTTATGTTATTCCCGTGGCAATGCCATCAATGGTTTGATTTTCCCCTACGGGTAGAGGCAACATCAAACTCACCATAAAGATTTTTATCTTACCATATTATAATGCATAAGCCCCATATGCTAACTACCTTAGTATGACAAATTTGAATTTACCAAACTACCTCCTCCAATGGTTTGTTGTGGTTCTTTGTTGCATCTTTTGAATTGTAATATTAACCAATGTATATATCTCATTTATTTTATTACACATGTCAATTCATCTGCATTATATTACGTCATGCAATGCGTGTGTCGTCTGCTAGTATAAATAAAAAATATATAAAAAAGCATGTTACACAATTGTACCGTTATGACTCTTAACGACCAACACAAGCAATAAATAACGCTGTTAACTGACGTGCATCCAACAACTGAATAAAGAAGAATTTTATTATTCTCATCCCAAACATCCAGAAACAGCGGAAGATACAGTAGGGACAAGCTGAAAACTTTGGGGGAACGTTAGGGTTAGGCAAAATGGCGACTCCAGCGAATACCCCGACTTCGGACTCAGAATCGGAAATTGATAGCATTACTGAACCTAACCCTAGTTTCGACTCACTGGCCACCACCAACCCAACAAGTCCTCCCCTTGTTTGTGTATTCAGATTCGTCGGTGACTCCGTTGGCGGTGCTTTCATGGGGTCCATTTTCGGCTACGGTAATCCATCAATTGTTTGCTTTTTCTTATCTTTTACGTGATGATTACGATTCTTATGCTAGTGTTTGTAACGATGGTATAGTATTGATTTTACCGCGGTATTGAATTTCAGTTGCGCCTTACTTACTAGTTTCATCCTTAACGTCCGTGACAGCCTCTCAGCTCGAGTGGCGTAGTTGATGTCTGGCGAGCAGTTAGGCGCGGGACTGCTAGTCGGACTAGACTAGAATCTTGGGAAAATGTTTTCATGTATGTGTAATGCCAGCGACATGTTCTGAGGCTCGGATTCTGACTTCTTTGCGCTGTTTTGAACATCTTTGCTGATTTATTTCGCATTTTTCCACTTACAAATGCAAAAAAGATATGAGGAATGGAATATATATGGTTTGATATGATTATTAAATGTTTTAAGAATTAAAGTTTCATTAGCAATTGCATAAAGTTGATACATTTTATCAAATTCCATTGTCAGTCACTTGACAATCACAGTCTTTGTAGAACAGTCAATACTGATTTGTTACTTAATGATTTGAGGCAAATCATTCGTTTTTTCAGCCATCAATTGATATAGATCAGGAGCCATCTTGCTGACTTCAATCAGTCCATTTTTGGACCCTGGTTTTAGCATCGATGAGCTTTGTGTGCATACTGATATGGATAATATTTAATCCTGGGAGTAATGACACCTTGAATCTCTTAACATTGCACATCAACCTCTGTTGGGTCAAGTTTTCTCTGTTGAACCATTTTCTGGATCAAGTTAGTAGTTAGATCATGATCACTGCCAAACCCTTGCCAATAACGGATTTGCTACTATTATAAATTCTATTTTTGGCGTCACCATCAATTTCAAGTTTATTATCATACACAAAAGTTCGAGGTTTCATTGTCCAGTTCCTTGAATCTCAACCGGTATTGGTAGGAGCATCATTGGCCATTTTATTAGCTGCAGTAGTTCACTTTAGGCTCTTTAAATGTTTTTTCAGCATCAAATGTCTACACCAGTCTTTTTTCTCCTAGATAGTGAAGAACAAATAAAACATCAGTATGGGTGGGGGCCGTCCTATTAATTCTCTTCAGTGCCAACTTTGACTTCGGGATTACCATAAATAGTGTATGAGTGAGATACTTTGAATGGAAAATTGTTTGCTATCTCATGTGGGGAGTAGCCCGGGATGCTTAAATGTGGACAATTATGTAATTCAAGTTATCAAGCTTTACTGAACTTAAAAGTGCACGAAGTGCCAACTGCAAGTGTTTTGCTTTGGAGTACTCTTAATTGAAAAATCCTTTGTTACGCCTAGGTTTGTATTTATTACCATGGGTACAAAAGAATGCATTTATTATCTTTTGGTCCTTTTCTGGTACATGCTTAAGTATATGTGCCTTTTCAAGAATCTTGTGACGTTTATGAATGGACATGGTTAAGTATGGAGTATAATTTTCCAGTCACTTTCGTTTCTTTTTCTCGTGGATCGTCAGTAAGTGAGTGAATTACTATTTTACCCACTTGATTTCAGTGTATCCTGTGATTTCTCACTCACCCCTAATGTTTTTAAAATGTTAAGTTGATTACACGCAATTTTGACCAACGGCTAGTATGATTCACTCGAGGCATGTGTAAAATTGTGAAAGACATGAGGTTACATTAGAGGTTAGTATGACATTTTCAAATTTATGTTAAGCAGTAAATAACAATGGCAATTGAACTTACATGTTAAGAAGAGTTTGCAAGACAATTTTGATTCCACGAGGTGAAATTGTTCACATCTGTATTTCACATAGGTTCAAAATTCATCCATCCGGACTCATACTTATCAACAAGTAAATCATAAAACAAATTTCATGGTAACCACATAGTTACTATTTTGAATGAGTAAATTTTTTTGAAATAATGAATTGGGAGACGTATATGATGATGGTGTCACCTTAAGTTGCGCTTTCAGGTTTGTTGAGAACTGATTGTACTCATGCTGTTTTCTTGGTTTCCATGTGTCAGGTTCCGGATGTGATTAAGAAAAAAGGTTTTAAAGGATCATTTGCAGACGCAGGTTCTTCTGCCAAGGTATAGGATATGAAACCTCTTGAATAATGCTTTTCTCCCCATCCTATGATTGGAAATTTGATATTGTCTTTAATCTTGATCTTATCTATTCTTCTCCACCCTGCCAGACATTTGCGGTTTTATCAGGAGTACACAGTTTAGTTGTATGTTTTCTGAAAGGATTGCGGGGGAAAGATGATGGTATTTATTATTTTCTAAGAAATGTTAATCCGCGCAACCTTCACTATTCTTCTTTGATTTGTCTCTTTTCGCTACAGTTATCAACGCAGGAGTTGCTGGATGTTGCACTGGGCTTGCTCTAAGCTTTCCAGGTACTTTTCACCCTGCATATTTTTTCTGTGCCTCTTCCTGGTAAAGCCATTCACATCTATTTTTCTCAGGTGCCCCGCAAGCTCTACTTCAAAGCTGTCTCACATTTGGGGCATTCTCATTTATAATTGAAGGTCTTAACAAACAGCGGCCGGCTCTTGCTATGCCACATTTAACGAGTGGCAAAAGGCAGCCCCATGGTGTAGTTCCATCTTTAGCACTTCCTTTACCGAGTGAACTCAAGGAGTCTTTCTCATCTTTTTGTCGGTGTATAAGAAAATGAGTCTTCTACGATTTTCCCTGTAAGCTTTCTGTGAGAGCACCGACATACGTTTTTTATGCATGGAAATGACATTTTTTATGCATGGAAATGACACGACGCACGAACAGTTTTAGTATTTGTCAGAAAGATGATCTATTTTGCGGTCTTATACTTACTATCCTCTTGTTTTTCTGGAGATTTTCTTGGCAAAAGGATCATAAAAGATATTTGATGTTGAACAAATTCAGACCGGGATTTGGGTTTGAATCTTACCTTAATTAGAGGTAATCTCAATGTCAGCAAGATTTTGATGAATTCTGTCTATCCTGTGTGAGTTTGGAACGTGGGGAACTGCTATTTTACATGGATTTTTGAATATTGGAGGACCAATTATATAACAGCGAATCTCAAATAATTTTAGCCATGCTTAATAATTCGTATCAAGATGTCTTCTTAATTTACTGGCAGTATAACGGGAAAATTCTTGGGCGCACCTAGTGCATCATAACACCAACACACAACAAGATATGTATATGTATGTAAATATGTGTTTGTGTGTTGGTCTATGGTGCACCGGTTGCACCAAAGATTTCCACCTTAACCTTTTCTATAACAATGCTTATCTCTAATTCGCTCGGATCACATAACAAGATTTCAGTAGCCAATAATAGACATTTCAAATTCATTATCAAAGAAAATCTGAATCGATATTCATATCAACTGTGATATTAGAATATCAATTTTACCCAAAATAAAAATTTGGGCACTTCCCAAAATCCCACAACATCAATCCTAAATCTTTTCTAAAGTTGCCATATCAAAATTTAATACCCACTTATTGCAATTATCCTCTTAGAATCTTTATATAATGACAGTTGATAAAGTCTTTATCCAAAACCTCAACAAGAAATGGAAATCTCTCGTTAGTTGATTCATCAATGGCAACATTAAGTAGATTTCAAGACGATTTGGCATTCATGGTCTCATTTCTTTTTCCCCTTTCATATTTCTCAAAATTAAAATTAAAATAAATTTTGTACGTGTTAATTTATTTTGATATCATTTATTTGTTTTTTTCTTATTGCAGACATGTATTTTAAGGATCGATGTCCGAACTCCAAGATGGCAGAAATCAGTAAGGGGAGTGCTAAGAAGCAGCAAGGGTAAGATAAGATCATTAGTCATCTTTAGATCCGCGATTTCACGGTGAAATAACTAAACTTTTACAAAATAGTTACTTGAAAGTTATATTTTTTTTTCGAAAACGTAAACTACATATTTTCAAAACCACATAATTCATCGCCAAAACCCATAAACATATGCAAGAAGATATCGAAAAAAATTGAAAAGAAGAATTGAAATTGCCTGTTTAATATGTTCTGTAATATATATATTGTTATGTTGTGTAATGGAAGGAGTGAGAAGCTTTAAAATGGACGAGTATGGGACCGTGGAAGTGTCGGGTATAGTGGATCCGAATTCGCTTTTAAAGAAGCTCGGAAAAGCTGGGAAACGGGCACAACTCTGCTGGTTTCAATACGGGCAATGCTCCGACAACTTGTTTTTGCCATACCAAAACTCCGGCCGTTGTGGATACGGCGGCGATGGGAGATATTACCCATTTCGCAGAGGAGGGTATGGCGGCTGTCGCCACTGTTCGCTGCCGCCGTGTGAGAATGACCACAACATGAGTTATGTGACTCCGTCGTATGATGAAAGCGTGAAGTGAAGTGTTGCTGTTTGATGTAATTAAATGAATTGTACAAGAATCCATAAATCTTCAATTATGGTTTGATAAACATGGTTGACACCATGATTTATGTGTATTGGTATATGAACTATAACCTACAACCGATCCATGAAAGAATTTTCCGAATTACACCGATTGTAAACCTGTCTATTTGGAGATAGTGGCTAAAATTAGTTGGTTTTTAGAGATAATAAAGTTTTGGTACAATCATTTGCATTGTGTGTTTTGCTGCGTTTTTATTATTTTTAATTCACAAGTTTTAAATGAGTGGATTAATACACTTATGGAGATTCGGAGTTGAAACATATTTTCTTTTGTAATATTTTAAAATTTCGAGATGATCTTTAAGGTCACAAGATAAATGACTATACAATTGATGCTTTTAGTTACATGATGAGATATTTTAATAATTAGTTTTTATTATATTTTGGGTTAAAAGCTAGCCAAATAATGGTTAGCTGATGATGCTTTTAAATAAGTATTCATCAATCTTTAGTTATGAATATTCTCATATAATATAGATGAGAATAATCTCATCAAAAAGAGTGATATCATACAAGTTTTTAGATAAAGTCGTATATCAAGGATAGTGCACCACAAGGTAATATCCCGAGTAGCAACAACACAAGCCAAATAACATACAAGTTCGATTTGAGAAAAGTATTCCAAAATAAAAACTCGAGAGTTAATTTGACTCCTTTGAAAATATTATGATTCGATCAATAACAGAATCGATATAACATAAACCTATTTATATTTTAGTAATATAGTAAATCAGTAAAGATTAGCGACCAAATAAAATGTTATTTATATGAAATCTCAAAAACCTATTTCAAAAAAAAAAAAAAAAATGTCAATAAAACCCTAGATTAGGTTTGTCACACTAATAATGACAGATGACGGCATAAATTGTTGAAATCTAAACAGAGCGCGTACAACTCAGTACCCCCGACTTGCGCGTGGGGGAGTTGGTCCATCAGAACGAGCCATCATAAATAATTTCATTCTCCATATTTATTAATGGGCTTCTTTGTTTTCCTCTCTGCGTGTCCACGCAACCCCACTTTACCCTTCGTAGAAGCAAATTGCACAGTACTCCATATTTGTTGTAAATTATTAAAAATATGTATGGAAATATTTGCATAGAACAGTCAAACCTTGTATTAAAAAGGATTATATACAACCCAGTTTCTCAAATCTTGGATTTCTTGAAGGTATGCATGTAGTATTGGCACCCCACGTCCTGCTTTATTAAATTTTTTTTCATTGTTAAAGATCTTATAGATAATCTTTCTACTTGTGATTATTAATTGTGGTTTTTGGGTGTTCGAGGATCGATTTTGTGTTTTCAGGATTGAAAACGTAATGATTGAACGTGGTTGTACTGTGGTTGTGTTTTTTCTTGATTTTTTTT